>JBAKGM010000412.1:7541581-7554426 GCA_037177215.1 Asparagus racemosus | reverse complement strand
CTTCTTATTTAAAACTGAACTTGATAGGTTAAAAACCATCCTTGTTTTTTGAAATTTCCATGTTTTTTGCATTCTTAGTTATGATTTATCTGATTAGATAGTTTAATTTATATGACACTAAGGTCCAACTATTATGCAACTCATGACATGTAAAAGTCCAAAACAAAATCATATTTAAAATTACCTCTCATACCCGAGTGCATGAAGCATCAAAATCATCCGGAGCAACCCTCGCAATCCAATTACTCAAACTCTTCTTGATCTCCCCATGATTCACATAGGCCAGCTCATACATGCTACAGAGATTCACAACCACCGTCTCGTTTACCGCCGCCGTCGGCACTCTCTCCAGTGCCCCCTCCAGAAGCTTAATCGAATCCGAAAGATCTCTCAAATACATCAAACACAAAGCCTTGTTATTCAAAGCAATAACATCTCCAGGATCCCTCTCAATGCACTCCTCATACTCCCTCACAGCCGAAACATAGTCCTTGGCGACAACAAACTCCAACGCTCGATTCCTTCCTATCAAATTCTCGAATTCCACCGATTCCCCTTTCTTCAACCCCTCAACTCTCAAAAACGACGCCTTTGCGCCATCCAAATCCCCAATCTGAAGCTGCATATACCCTAACTTCGAGATCAGCACCGGATCCATTGGATCCGAGTCCAAAACCTCCCGAATCAACGAAAAGCACACGTCAAACTCCTTATGAGCAAAATGATTACAACAGATCGAGCTCAAAACGAAAACCTCCCTCCTCCTCCAACACTCAGACTCATCCGATCCCTCTCGAACCCTCGCCCTCACAAAATCAAGAAGCTCATACAAGCGATCCAAAGTCTCAGCGCGACTGTTGAGCCGCTGCGGGAGCTCGGCGTAGAGATACCGCACCGCGAACGGGATCATGGACCCCGATCGGTTCGGGTACGTGTCGGGGTAAGTTTCGTAGCGGTATTTGGGGGAGTCGAAGGGGAGTAGGGTTTGGATCTCGAGGGAGGAGGCGGAGAAGTTGCGGAGCTTGAAGAGGGCCAGGGCGTTGAAGGCGAGGTAGACGAGGTGCTCGTGAGGGTTCGAGAGGCGGTTGAGGGAGCGAGCGGCGGCGACCTTGTCGGCGACGGAGCGCCATTGGCCGCGGGAGGAGAGGTCGGTGAGGGCGCCGAGGTCGTAGCAGAGGTCGGAAGGGGAGGTGAAGAGGACGGCGGAGGAGAGGGGATCGCCGACGGCGGCGGAGGAATCTAGGGTTAGGGTTTCGGGTGATTGGTCGTCAGAGATTGGGGTTGCTCGTTCATCCATTTTGAGGAAGAAAGAAAGTCGGGATGAAAGAGAACTGGAGAGTTTAAAGAGGCTAAAATGTACGCTCGGCTTTAATTACTACTTATAAAATTGAAAATTATTTTTAATGGGATCGACTACGGGCTGTTATAAAAAAACAAAAAGTTTTGCCTTGGATTACTCCACGATAGAGGGTTTACTCATTTATTTAATTATTTTTATTTAAAGGCTAAAGTCTTACTTTCCCTATTATCTTCATCCTCACGTGGTACTAGTTACTAAAGATCCTATCACTTGGGTTGGGGGGGGGGTTTCTGAGAATCACACATGCGCAGTGAAATGACCACATCGCCCCATGTTTGCACTTTGTGTGACCCAGAACCTCTCGCACCGTGCTGAAGGTTCTGATAGGATCAGAACTCATTACTACTGTAGATACAAATTTCCTAATTTTTGTAAAAGAAAAAGAAAACAATTGTTGATAATGATCAAATTTAATTTTGCGTTTTATTTTTATTGAACTTCTTTTACGACGCAATCAAGCTAGTTGAATTGAGAGTTAAGACTAGCTAGGGCTAGGAGTTACTCATTGTGAGATTTAGGTTAGACGACTTATTTCGGATTGAAACTAGGGTATGGTCCTTATAAGCCTACCGAATCGGGTCCGTAATTTAGGAGAACTCTGTTATATTGAGGAAGCTCTCTTCGTGAAAAGGAAGAGCGGATGTAGCCTTGTTTATCCGAACCACTATAAAATCTCGTGTGTCTCTTGTTGGTCGGCTTTGTGTTGATATTATTGCTAATTATCATTTATCACTATAATTTATTTTTATTCCGCTGTATACTTTGTGTTTACAGGAAAAAGGACAGGCAATCCTCTTCACCCCCCCCCCCCCCCTCTAGGCTTGCATCTCAGATCCAACAAGTGATATCAGAGCCTAGTTACTCATTTCTAGGCTTCACAACCTAGAGTAAAGATATCGCATCTAACCGCCATAATAGCTTTTCCTGAAGGACACACAGTCAACTAACCCCCACTTTTCGATCTGTCAAATTATACCTATTGAAAAGCACACATGAAAGTCTTTTTTATTATCCACCGATTTTGAGGTTTGAAATATTGTTTAGAGTGGCTATAGTAAACCCACTAACACTGTTAGTGAGACCATCATAGTCACACCCAGAGATAAACAGACCCCTGGTGATAAAAAGCTTTACTTTTTGAATGCAAAAGCTATTAATACTTTTTATTGTTCCTTAACTGATGAGGGATTTAATCGTGTGTCAAACTATTCAATTATGCAAGAAATCTGGGACACTTTAGGAATTACACACTAAGGGGCATCATAGGTAAAGGAGGCAAAACTTACAATGCTCATGAATGAGAATAAAAAAATTCAAGATGAAGGCCTTGGAAAGCATTTAGGATATGTTTACCTAATTCACAGACATTGTGAACAAATCAAAGGCTTTGGGGAAAGACTATGAAAACAAAGAGCTTGTGAGAAAAATCCTTTGTTAACTTTCTAGAGACTAGGAACCAAAGGCAACGACCATTGCGAGATTAAATTTTTTTTTTGAATTACCATTAGAATTTTGTAGGACACCGTCTCACATATGAAGTAAGATTGAAAGAGAAAACAAAGAGCTTGTGAGAAAAATCCTTCGTTAACTTTCCAGAGACTAGGAACCAAAGGCAACGGCCATTGTGGGATTAAAAAAAATTCAAATTACCTTGAGAATTTTGTAGAAAACCTTCTCACATATGAAGTAAGATTGTGTGTGTGTGTGTGTGTGTGTGTGTGAGAGAGAGAGAGAGAGAGAGAGAGAGAGAGAGAGAGAGAGAGAGGATTCTAAAGGTAGCTCAAAGAAGAAATCAATGGTTCTACAAGCTAAGAAGGGTAAGTTGAGAGAGGAGGTAAGCTTGGACTTGGAGGATGATGGTAGAAGTGAAATGGGACCAGTGGTCAAAGGTTTCAAATCATTCCTGAGGTCGAAGGATGATAAAAATTTATGCGCAATAAGCAGAATCAAAGTTTCTGAAAGGTAAGGATAAATAAACATGAAAATTCAAATGCTAAACTAGTTTGTCATTATTATAGGAAACCTGGTCACTTTAGAAATGAAAGTCCCCTTACCAAGAAGGATCATAAAGGAAAGAACAAGAGCTTCAAAGCAACATTGTGGGATTTCTCGAGTGATGATGATAAGTCAGAATCAAGCTCAAATGAGAATGAGAGAAGTAATTATCTCATGGCCAAGAATGATACTTCAGATGACTTAGAAGAGGAATATTCAAACAATGAGGTATATCCTTGTTATGATGAACTATTTGAGAAATATAACGAAATATAATGAAATATGATTCTTTCAAATCAAAGTTTGCAAAGGCAAAATTTTGGTTTGGCTACTCATACTCAAACAAACATAAAAGTTTAAAGTTTTCCTTTGTTAAAGGAAACAATCTCTCATTCTATCAGCCCATTCAGGATGTGTCATCTACAACTTGTTATTTGTGTGGAAGAATGGGCCACCTTTCCATGTCATAAAGGACTCAATATAAGATAAAAATAGTAAAACAGATTTAGGCACCAAAAGGAATAATTTCTAACCAAAGTGGAACTTTTTGGATACCTTGGTCACACATTGCTTCCTTCATGTGCCGGTTGATGCCAGCTTACTGGCAGGAATTCTGAGGCTGTACATGAGGTGCAAGGGCATGGTGCTCACAGCGGAACCCGGATCAACTTGGATCCAGTTAACTTCACTGGAGCCGATGTACCCAGTGAAATACAATAACCTATCATGCTTGGAATTTCTCGTCTGCATGTCCTCCTTGGTAAAGGTGATGCAGGGGAAGTACTTGGCAGCCAAGTTACAGTGTTGTACCGAAGACTCTGGCTCTTCGGGAGCTGGCTTGATCTGAGTAAGGAATACTTCAGAGTCAGCCAAGGCTTCTTGTAGGGCTTCCCGGATCTCTTTGGACAGTCGTAAAAACTTGTAGAGAGTGATTCTTGCTAGTATGTTGGCTAGCTGAGCCATCACGTTGAAGCGATATGGGGAGTTAGAGCTTCCCAGTTTGTCTCCTCCAATCGGGCGATTGAATCGAGACTGCTTTAGGAGCTGAACCTCCTGTGGTTGCTTCTCCTTTGATTTAGCCTAACTTCTTTGGTAGTTGCCTGCTATTGTGCCTTTTCGGCGTGAGTGAGGGGAGTTGTTGATACCCCCAGCTCCGAAAGCGTCTTAGCATTTGGATCAGGAACTTCTGGGTACTTGTACCTGTACTCATGCCCGCTTCTGGTGGCGTGGGCTTCATGTTCCTCCTCGGACAGCTGGAGCGTCGCTATCTACTCATCATATCCCTCCAAGACTGCGGAAGTAGCATGGCACAATTTTTCCTTCCCCCTCGACTTTTCCTTGGATGAAGAGGAGACTGCCCATTGATCATCTTCAAGTAGGTCCGGATAGACCCACAAAACCTCGCCATTTGGGGTCGTATGTGGCATGAGTTTTTTTTAGAGTTGTTTGTGTGGATCATCATTCACCATCTTCATCGCCACCTTTACTACAGGCTCAGGTTCGAACCACGTCAAAGGTACCGACCCAAAGCTGATAGATACCGCATTCGCTCCGACCTTCTTTTCCTTAGACAGCTTCATTGTGATGACTCCCACGTCAATTAAGGCCTGGATTTTGTCCTTGAGGCCGAAGCATGACTTGGTGGGGTGGTGAACCGCCGTGTGGTAAGCATAGTACCTCGGGTCATTTGTCCTCTTCGGTTCCTCTATATTTTGGATCAGAGGGAGCCTAATCTTGTTATTTTCTACAAGATAGTTGAAGAGACTAGAAATCTCATCGCCCCTGAAAGAATAGGACTTCAGGAATCTGAACTCTGAGGCTTTCTGCTTCTGCGGCCCTTGCTGCCACTGAGACTGGGACTGCTGTGGTGCTCGCTGTTGCGGCTGCTGCTAGGGTTGTAGTTGGAACGTCTAGTTTGCGACCACCATTCTAGCCTGCTCCTTCCCCTTGCCGTGTGGGACAAAATTGTGTTTTGGGGCTTCCGTAGTCGGCTGGCCTCTTTGCGCATTTTTCCTCTTTAGGAACCGTTCGGCTTACTCGCCATGCACTTTCAGGTCCTTCCATATAGTAGAGGGCGCTGTTCCCATCGCCTCGAGTACATCCAGCGACAGGTTGTTGTGGCAAGTCTAGAGAATGAACTCTTCTATAATCAAATCTCGACAGTTCGTTACCTTGTTCCAGAATCGTTTGACGAAGGTGTCTACCATTTCTCCATCTTTTGCTTCTCATCGAGCAACGTCCCGTTGATATCTCGGTGTCGTCGTCAAAGAAGTTGGAGAGAAACATGGACTCCATATCATCCCAGCTGGTAACGCTCCCAGGTTTGAGACGGAGGTACCAATCGAAGGCGGCTCCTTGAAGGGTGCTAACGAATGACCGAACCATCAGGGGCTCGTTTCCAGAAATCACTCCTAAGTGAGACTTGAAGTAAATAAAGTGCTGAGTGGGGGACCCCTTTTCGTCGAACAGCGTGAAGTTGATCAAGCTAAACTTTGACAGATACGGGATCAACTCCCACTCCCTCAGGTATGAGCATGGTATTCCTGTCTTCTTCACTTCTTGAGCAGAGATCAATGTGTTGATCTTGCTCTCGAGATCTTTAATTTTCTCATTTTCTAGGACGGCGTTGCCACTGGTATTCTCCTAGCCACTGCCAGCGTTTTGTTCTTCAGGGGTTGTCTGGCGCCATGCTCTTCTTCCCTGTCAGTGTCGTTGTCAACCTGATTGACGTTATTGTGACGACTGGTTTCACCTTGACGGTTCGTCATTGCTTAGATTTGCTAGTTATGCAATTCTCGCATCTGCTACATGGCCATCTCCATCTCAAACTTGAAGTTCTCCTTCTGCTTGGCCATCTCTTCTTCGAGCATTTTGGCCATCTGTTCAGCACTAATCATAAGGGCTTTCCGGGGTTATCCCTCACTAGAAACCGTGTTGTCGGAAGTCATTGCAGAGCCAGCATCGGACACTTCATCATCTGACGGCAGTCCCTTTAAGATTTTGTCATAATTGGAATGTCGAATCGTCTCAGTGCGCAACCGAGTAAGCCGGTCGGATGATCGGGGACCGGTACGATTAGACGCCCCTCTGCTCGTCATGTTTTTTGTGACTCTGGGCAATCATCCCTTTGAGTTGTTGATCTTCTCCTACGGAAGTGTCTTGAGCTGGGCTTCGATGGTCCGTCGCCAAGTCTGTTGAAGACCGACACCCTTTCTAGAGTGGCTTTGTTGCAGCTACACTCCGATAGCACCGCCTTGATTAGCCGGGAACAGGGGCAATGTGCGGGCTTCTCAAGAGAATTCCTCTTTCGGGATCTTCTCGTACCCCTAGCACTACAGTACAGCTCATCGGTATGAGTGCCAGAGCAACCTATCATGCGTTGGCACGACCTCTCGGATATAACGTCATCATCGTCGGATGAAAAGATCTCCTTCTGAGGACTGGCTGCTTCATCAAAGCTGCCAAAAGTGACTCGCCTTGACATCCGACTGTGTAGGCGTGAAGTCTCGGCGGACTCTCAGACTTCGATTCTTAGTCCGGTTAGTGGAGCTGCAGGAATCTCCCTGTCCTTGTTGAGGTGGGTGCGACCTCCTTCATTAGGAGTGACCCGTGATTTCCTCAACGGACCCAAGCATTCCTTAATGGTTGGCTTGTTAGCCACAGCAGGAATTAGCTTCGCCAAAGATCTGATTGCAGACGCTGGAGGCGACCTCGGCGCCGAGGCAACTTGGATTGGGGCGCTGGTGGATTTTAGCCTCGACGCCGGGGCAGTTAGTGTTGGGACGCTTGCCGCTTTTGGTTTGGGCGCCGGGGTAGGAGTTGGAATACCGGCGGACTTAGGCCTGGATGATGTGTTCGTCGAGGTTGGAGTGCTGACGACCTTAGGCCTCTAGACCTAGCAGCTTGTTGGTGGCTTGTTAGCCGCCTCTTCCTTCTTCAGCTTGCTGGCTTGTTGCACCAAAGCCCGTGCCTGCGCGAGGAGTGCGTCACTTCCAGATACGCTCCTGAAGTATGGAACGGTTCCGTTTGACCCATACCCATTTGTTTGTCGATGGCTTGGAGGGGTCGTCAATCACTCGAGGCTGGAGCCTTTGTGTCAGTCTGGATCTTAGATCCGTCTCGTAGTAGATCCCGTCCGTGGATTGCATGACCTTAGCGAACTTGCAGGCCATGCCCTGTCGTCGCCTTTGTCGTGCTCACTTGGAGAGCGGGGGCACACCATCGGCGATCATCTCGGGCACTGGGGGAACTTGGACTGCAGGCGCCGAGGAAATTTTATCGCAACCGGTGGTAGCAGCGTTAGATTCGTTGTCCTGGGACTCTGCATCTGAGGCCCAACGGATTCTCCTTGCAGTGGAGATTTTCTTAGAGCGACGGGAAGAAACGGATCTGGAGGGGGAGGAGGAGAGATACTCCTCAAACTTCTGCTCGTCGAATTCAAACTCGACCTCTTCTTCCACTAGGATCGAGATCCGCGGCGACGACACGACGATCTCAGATTTGAGACCGTTAGCTCCCACTGTGGTCGCAAGCTTGTTCGCAGGGGAAGTCGTTTTGTTTTCCATTGATTTGAATCTGTTACAGCTTCAGTCACCTACAACAAAAATTCAAATAGAAATAGCTTATTTATAAGGCTTACAATGAAAAATTAAAAAGATTACAACTTTTGACCCTTAATGAACAAACGCGGGATCTGTTTATCGGATCCTCGCTTGCGTGGGAGTCTTTGCCTGTGCTAGGGACTTTTTGTGTCCGTGGACCACCACGTAATCCGATCTAGATGTTAGATCTATGAATCTGAGGTATTTATTTCATGAAGGAAATAAAATACCGACAGGGATCAACTCACGAAGGAGATGATCGCCGGAGCGGGTGAAATCAACGAAGCGAAGTCACGCGCTAGACCCTAAGATTAAGACGAAGCCTAATTTGGAGGGTAGAACCATAGAGCTGACCTGTATCGACGTAGATCTAGCCTTGATTCTCTTTCTCATAGTGTAGATCTGACTCGGAAGGAGTTCTTCGCTTGCACGGGATCTGGATCTGGTCTTTTGATGTTGCAGACGCTCAGATCTGTGCAAAAGCTTGTGTGGATCTCGCCTGAAGCTCCCAAAATTTCCAACTTTTTCCAACCCCCTCAACTAAACCCCTCCCTGGCATATTTATGGGTGAATGAGATGGGGGGGGGTTTCTTGGCCGAAACACTTGGTGTTTCAGCCAAGTGGTGTCTCGGCCAGGCCGAGACGCTATTTGGCCTCATTCAAGATTTTTCCGGTGTTGTTTTCTCCCGATCTTGTTGTCGTCGTGCTGAGTCCGTGTCCAATTGATTTTTTCGCTGACTTGGAACTTGATCAGTTCAATCCCGTCGACAGTTTAAGTCTGGTGATTTCATCAGCGTGCTAGTCTGATTAATTCTGTCTCGTCGACGCTCGAGTCTGGTCGACTCACCTTGTCGAATCTCACTTATCTGAAGCTTCATCATTGGATTTATTCCATGGTACATCGCTTCGTTGACTTGTACGCCTTGCCGACTCACTTCATGCTTTCATCGACTCGCTTTATGCATTTTGCGGTGCAGTTACGTCGTCAGCGGTTCTTGGTCGCATCGTTAGATGGGTCGTCGGTTGTCAATCCACCGTCACGAGTCTCATTTGGGTACTGCTAAGCAATTTTCAACGCCTACAACTTGGGCTAACTCTTGTTGGAGTTTTCTTATCTCAGCTCCTCTGTCAAGGAGCATCTTCGGTCTATGCGACCTTGGTGCAGGCCGGGAGAAGAAGAAGAAGAAGAAGAAGAAGAAGAGATGAAGGCGGTGAGAATGGAAGGGGATGGCTACTATTTATAGACTCTTTCAAATCCTAACTCCTGAGAAAATCACATCTTTTGAGATTTAATTGACTGGACAAAGAGGCTAAAGTCTTAGCCTAAAACTCGGTCAAATCCATAGCAGATCTCGTGAAATCTTCAATCAAGAGATCTCAGCCACAAATCATGACACAAATCCAAAGGCAAATCTCAAGAAACTTCGCCACCCAAGTGAGCGTCGCCAGATGACAAACTTCGCCAATACATCTCAAATTAAATTGAGTCTCTTTAGCTAGTGAACGAGGAGCTTCGCCCAGCTACCCAGAATTGAGCGACCCTCACTTAGGCTCAAAATCAATCGAACTTCACTGATTCACTAACACTGCCTCAATAACCAAAAAAGGCAACTTTCATTCCAAACATGGATTTGGGCGAGTACAAGCATTATCAAGCCTTTGAAACAAGACTACAACCAAGGAAGCTACGTTCAACAGTACACCTCTGACAACCAAGTAGACGAATGAAGACAAGTTTTCACCTAATCACGACAACTCAAGTTATGTTTAATAGTACACCTCTGGCTATTTACCCAAAGTATTTCAATCCTAGCTACAAATTGAAAGGTAAGATCTTAAAAACTTTTGGGGGAGGAGGGGTCATGTAGACAGTCAAAATGTATTTTCACTTAGGCTCATGATCAACGTGGATCCAAGAAATGAATGCCCATGGGCTAAACACTTCGAATGGGCCCAAAGTCAAGCCCACAACAAACTACAGTGAAGGTGGCCTGACGAATGAAGCAAGCCTCGCAAGACAACCCATGTCGACTCGACTTGACCAAATCAAACACGAGTGGACATGACCCAGATCGAGTCGAAAGGTGTTAATAGTGGCCACGCATAGAGTTGAATTTTGTGTTAAATTCAAACTCATAAGAGAAGCTAGCCAAAAATCCCATGAGGACTCGACTCTTCCGAAGAAGGCGCGCCAACGTTCGCAGCGACACTCACCCACACCTACACTGACCTTCACCTACGTCTTCAGCGAACTTCGTCAAGTCCACGAAGTCCCCCTAATAGCCGTTTCAGAGCTATTTTCAGGGGAATAACCACTCCCCCATTATCTCCTACTTTTATGGCCACTTAATCTACAATTAATGGGCTATTAACTCTCTTTTAGCCTATAAAAGGAGAAGAGATCACACATTTTTTTTGCAGCCAGCAAGGCTCAGCTAGCAAAAGCTAAAACACACACATCGCACTTGATATTTTATTAAGAAATATTGCTAAGAGAAGACTGAGCCATCTTCTAAGTAATTCAACTCTCATCAACAGCAAAAGACCCATCATCTTAATCGGTGCGTCAACAGAGTACAAGATCGTTGCTCCACCGACACATAACTAGGAAAAATAAGATGAATATGAGGAATTTGGAAGGAAAATACCACTATTTATAGCCTTCTCCAAATCCAAACTTCTAAGAAAATAATATCTTTTAAGAATTGATTGGACCGGATAAAGGGGCTAAATCTTAGCCTAAAACTCGATCAAATCTACAGCGGATCTCGTGAATCTTCAATCAGGAGATCTCAGTCGCAGATCTTGATGTGAATCCAAAGGCACAATCACAACAAGTATAACCAGTTAGTGAACGTCGATAATTGACGTACTTCACCCACACAGCCAAGAGCAAGGCAAATCTTGCTGATACTTAGAATCAGCTAAACCTCGCTGATTTCTCAACTTTGCCCCAATAGTAAGGCTGGCGAACTTCATTCTAAACATAGAATTGGACGAGTACAAGCATCATTGAGCCTTCAACACAAGTCTATAACAAAGAAAGCCACGTTCAATAGTACACATCTGGCAACCAAGTAGATTGAAGACAATTTTTGACCCAAACAAGATGACTCAAGCTACATTCAACAGTACACCTCTAGCTATTATCCAAAGTATTTCAATCCCTATTACAAGTCAAATGTAGGATCTTGAAAATTTTGGGGGCATTTTGTAGATTGTTAAAATATATTTCATTCAAGTCAATGTTCAGCTTGGATCTAAGAAGTGAACATCCATGGGCTAAATGCTTTAAATAGCCCAAACTCGAGTCCACAACAAACTGTAGCAAAGTCTGCTAACAGAGCATGTGCACTTCGCTGCACAGCTCATCTTGACCCGACCTGACCAAGTCAAGAGTTGGTTGACTCACAATTTAGACTTTAGGCTGAGTCAAATGGCGTCATTGAGTGAGCCAAGCCGCGAGTCGAATTCAGTGCTAAATTCAACTTGTCAGTGAAGTTTGCCAACTAATTAATTAGTGAACTTCAGCCACAGCTACCCACATGGGCCACGTCATCCACGATTCTGAAGATGGCTCACCCATATCGAAGTAAGCCTCAACCAAACGTCTTTGGCGAGCTTTGCCGAATCAGTGAACTTTGCCATTTAGCTGTTTGAGAGCTATTTTCAAGGGGATAACCACTTCCCCACTATCTCCTATCTTGATGGCTAGTTAATCAACAATTAAAGGTCATTAACTCTCTCTTTTAGCCTATAAAAGGAGAAGGAGATTGTTCATTCGAGACACTTACATACTCAGATCACCATATAGACATACACACAGAAGAGAAATCGAACACCCTATACACGCGCGTCTTTTTCTCTATTTTGGTTCTAAGAGATGACCATGCTATCTTCCAAGCAACCAAATCAGAAACCAACAGTAAGAGACCCATTGTCTTAGTCAGATCATCATTAGAGTACAAGATCGACGCTCCGTCGACACGCACAAAAGAACCCCAAATAATATAAATTTTCTTATTTCTCTTTTATTATAATCTGAGTTAATTACAATATAAAAGACCCGAAATACTTACACTACAAGGGGTTGTCCCCTTATGAAGCAAATGTTCATCTTCATCATTAAAAGAGAAGAAGAAAAAAATTTTAAAACGAAGAATTGTTTTTAATTTATTGCAGACTAAAGTTTACAATTTCCCATCGGCAGTCATTATACTTCAAACATTGCAGGCAAGGCGATCCTGATTTCACCCGCCGGAGTGAAGAAGGTGTTGCTGTCGATATTATACAGCTCCAAAATGTTGTACAACACCGATGCACAAATCTGTATGTTGTATTTTGAGGATCTCACTGAAGAACAGAGCCCCAGCCTTCTTAAACTCCCCTCAAAAGTGATGTGAGCGTAATCTACTAGATGGGTCCACCATTGGGTATCTGTTGATCTTATCCAACCAGGGAATCTAGTATCCCCATCAGGATACTGCACATCAGTCTTTGCAAGTCTGTTCCCGAATATGTTCAGGTTTACAAGAACTTCATTGTTCGCGGAGAAAATGGAGTTGTTGATATTTTCATTAATCTGCAATTCGAACTCGTTACAAATTTGTTTTTTACAACGGGATTCAAATAACAAGTCGCCTTTTTATAAGGCTTTTACAACGAAAATATCGAAATTAAAATTACAACTTCAAAATTTCTACTTGAACAAACGCGAGGCCCGTTTATCATACCCTCGCTTGCGTGGGTGTCTTTGCCTGTGCCGAGGACTTCTTTTCCGTCCGTGGACCACCGTGCAATTCTGATCTTTGATTGATGATCTAGATGCTAGGCTTGCAGATCTAAAGGATCTGTTTCACGAAGGAAACAAATACTTGACGGGAATCAAC
>JBAKGM010000412.1:7501139-7512828 GCA_037177215.1 Asparagus racemosus | reverse complement strand
AAGTTAGACTTGATATCATATAACTACAATCAAAAGATTTTCTAAAAAATTTACTTTGGAGTAATGCAAAAGAATATTTTTTTAAGAACTTACCAAAGTTAGATTATTTTAAAATATGAACTGAATTAATTATATATCGACTTCTTCAAATTGGCAAGATTACAGAATTTTAAGGGTACGTTCACTTTAAACCCTCATGAAACTACAACTCATCCTCTAGGACAATCTAAGTGTTTAAAGGCTTGTTATATGTGTTAAATATAAGTGCGATTCCTGCGAAAGTGAATTAGAATTTTTTTTTCTATTTTTTCTTTCTTTTCTAGAGGACTAGCAAAAATTTTGGTGTGGGGGAATTTGATCATCTTTTTTTGTTACACTTTTATACCCTCATTATCTATTTTATTTAAATAATTATATCACATAATAATAATTTTTTATCTTAATTTGCAGGTAATGGAGAATTAAACAATAAGAGCCCAAAAGAATTAAATTTTCTCAATTTTCTACAATTTATTGAATCCCAAGAATAAGCTTAGCGGAGGCCCACAAAAGCTAAAGAGATTAAGAAGCAATCGGGTCAACAAGTCAACAAAAGAATTAATTCTATTAGGAACTAATCGATTAACCAACTGATTGGCCAACCGATTAGTTCGTAGCAGAATCAGTTAATAGTTGAGATTTATTTCGTGGAGCTAAAGACAATTCCAATAACTCTTGTTGATTATTGTATGCTATAAATAGGGGTAGAGAATGAGGGTTTTCAATGTGAAAAATTTTGTAAAAAATCTATTTGGAGAAGATGGCTACTCTTAAGTGAGAAGATCTTCTAAATTTTGTAAACTTTTTATTTGCAATAAATAAAAACATTTCTCTTTTCAAATTTTCTGTTCTTCGTATTTAATGATGAAGATGAAGATTTTCCTTCAAGGGGCCAACAACTTGTAATTTAAAATTTTAGTTTTTCCCTTTTATTTTCTTATTTTAGAATTACATGTTTTAAGATTTTATTTTTTTATTTGTATTTCATATTTGGTAGATTAGATTTATTTCATACTTGTAGTGTAACTGTTCTTCATACTTATAGGATAAATTTATTTCCTTGCTCTTTGTTGTTTTGATTTTCTATTTTTTCTTTTGTTGCTTGTAGTTAGTTTTTTCTTTCATTCTCTTTACTTTCATGCTTCATAATCTAGAGTTCATTTTCTTTTTACTTAATATGTGTAACTAATCTCTCTAGGAAATCTAGAATTGTATGAAACTAGTTTAATTTCTTTTATGGTTTATGGATTACTCTCTTTATACTTAAAAAGATCACATTTAGGGTAATCAACTAGATAACTAATTGGTAGAAGAAGAATTTGATAATCCATATTTATCTTGAGTTGTTTGATAAGTTATGCTTATGAATTCTGAAATTTCTATCTAGTTGCTTGCACTTTTTATGAATGGTGATTTTGTTTGGATGATAATTTGATAGATTATACTTTCTTTAAGTGTTTGATAATCTATGTTTAGTAAATCTAAAGTAAAATATGAAAAAAAATAGAGTAGTTCATAAATCCTAATTAAAATTAACTAGTGGATTCGATTCTTGATTCTTAGTTCCTCCACTAATTTTTCATCACTTTTTCTTGATTTGATTTTTCTCTCTTGATTCCCCCCTTCTTGATTTTATTTTGTGGATTTTTCTCTCCTTCTTAATTCCTTTTCTTTCCTTATTTTCATTTTTTTATTTTCTTTTTAGTCTCTCCTTTGTTTCTCTATTTCCTCTTTTTCTCTTTCACCTCTCGATTTAGATTTTTATTATTTTGTGATAAATCTCTCTGTACATCTTTACACTTTCTATTTCACTCTTTTTTGTCCACACTCTTTTAGAACCATTTTACAATTTCCAAACACACACCTTCCTTATGGGTTCGACATCTAATTTTTATCACATAACTTGATAATTGTTCTTTTATAACTTTTGTACATGTTTTATGCCTCTATCAAGTTTCAAGGGTTTCAACAGATTTGATCTAGTTGGAGTTAGTGGAGCTAGGATTTTGAAGGATGACGGTGGGTAGAGTTTCTCCAGGGATGAGAAGGTCAATGAGGGCACTGACATGGGTGGGGTTTGTGGTGGCGAGTCCTGATCGAGGGCGCTGCTTTGGGGGGGTTTGGGGAGTTCAGAGAAAGGGAAGAGAGTGGCGGGGGAGTTTAAGGGGATTAATGGGAGGCTTTCTTTTGTTATTTTATCTTTGGTAAAAAAAATAGGGGAACATTTCCACCAATTTTTTTATGAAAGGGTAAAAGCCCAAACGGGTTATACCATTGGGACAAATAAAATTTTCCCCAACGATTCCAACCATCTATTGGGGCTGGGCATATTTATACTAGTTTTCAATCGATTAGTAACTGTTATGGCACTTTTATTTTCAAGTTATAATCAAACCGATTATCTGACAAATGTCTCGTATTAAGGTTCTCAGATTGGTTCCTTACCTCGAGGCAACCCGAACACCTAATGTAGTTGACTCAGAGAGCCAGTACCTCACCTGATCGACTCAAAAGGTGGTACTAATTACTGACTCCTTTTCGGGTCGACCTGACCAACAACCCGAGTGGTTAGTTGGTCGACTCCTTGCTAAGTCAGCATGAAAGGCGAGACATCTCGGCATTCCACCTAGGATAGGAAGACAACGAATTGTCTCGAGCCCCTCACTGGCATTAGGTCACTGTCGCATTGAATGTGAGATCAGAGCCATCAATTCTCATTGCACGACTGACACCTGTAAGACCAACGCTAACTCACCTGCTAGCTCATATTCAACCGAAGTTATCGATCTACCCCTCTGTTACTACTATAAAAAGGGAGACTATTCCATATTTTGGGGTAAGCAACTATATAAACTATTTTCTATCAACAGAACCCTAAACTGATTTTCTATTATTTCTCCACTCAAGATTGTTAGCTAACTTGATCATCAGAGGAACCACTGGGGACCAACCCCAAGCTCTTGCAATTTCTTATTTGTGCAGAGAACATTAGGGAATAGTCTGAACCAAGCATCAAGAGAAGTTAGTGGACCCTAATCACCTCAATAACTCATTTATTTGACTGTGTGATTTAGACCATCAACAATTTGGCGCCCACTGTGGGGCCTCGCTACCTTATCTGAGATGATGTCTACTCATGATGAACTCCCTGGATCATCGGCCCGCCACTCCCCTGGCAGTCAACCAACTGTCTTTGTCACTCAAGCCCAGCTAGAGGAAACCACACAGCGGATTACCCAGTCCATCCAGCAGCAACTCGCTGCATTTTCTAATGAGCTCCTCAGTAGGCTAGATCCCTCTCACCCTCAGGTGACTCCTATTCACCCACTACCAGGACGACGACAAGAGGTCCCTCTTGTCTCTGAGCATGCAGATGCTAATGCTCAGCAACAGAGCTATGACAACCATGCATCTCCACAGTCGTGATCTCAGGCCCATTTCGATGAGCACCTCTGCCAACTTTTGCCTCATAGTGAAGGTGCGGGAGAGAGAGTCCTAGTCTCGAGCAGAATCTCTGAGGGCGTCCGATGAGGAGGACGTCTCAGGCTCCGCAACACCGCCATGTCGCCCCAGGCCTGTCAGCGACCATTGCAACACCCAGATATGACAGGTCTTTTTGACAAGTTGCTGAAATCCTTGTCAGGAATACCCACTCATAGACGACCTCATGAAGACACCCTACGAGAAGTTCAAGATGTCACAGGTGGAGAAGTATAAGGGAGAAGGGGACCCAGCCGAGCATGTCCAGAACTACTATGATATGATGAGCAAGCTACATGCATCTAAGGTAGTCATTTGCCGATGCTTCCCCATCACCCTATCAGGAAGCGCTAAGCTCTGGTGGAACACCCTGAAGAAGAAGTCTATCGGTAGCTTCGAGTAGCTCGATCAGAAGTTCGTTCATCACTTTTTGGTGGACACCAAACAAAAGCTCCCCCCTCATGTGCTGATACAGAAGAAGCAAGAGCTCGAAGAAAGCCTCCGAAAATATTTCAAGAGGTTCCAGACAAAGAGGCTGAAAGTTCACGATCCTAGAAGTCAGGTCGCCATGTCTGCCATTGTAGCCGGCTTATTAGACAACGAGTTGTCCGACTCACTTGCTAAGAAACAGTGCACATCCTATGAACAGTTGATGGCCAAAGCTCATGGATATATGGATATAGAAGACACCCGTACCTACAAAACTGCAGCTAGGGCAGCCGATGCAGTAATGATAGCAGCGGCAATAGCATCCACCTCGGTGATGGTAGCCCCTACGCCAGCAGCCTCAATAGCCTCGGTTGCACCAGCAGCAGTGGTAGCTGTCCCAGAGGCAAAACCCACGCCAGAGCTGGCAAGAGATCCCCCTTGAGTTGACTACCATCCCAACTGAGTTGATTGGAGGGACCACAGGAGAAAACCTCCCCCCTCCCCCCAAAATTAGCCCTTACGGCTCTCAACACCTCTCTTATCGAATCCCTACATATAGCACAGAAGGAAGGACATCTCAACTCCCCACCTCTTAAGATGAGGTCGAATCCTCAGAATCGGGACATCTGACAGTATTGTCGGTATCACCGAGACCATGGACACCTCACTAATGATTGCTAGATCCTCCAGAAGGATATTGAAGACATGATTGAGCGGGGATTCTTGATGAAGTTCGCCTACCCAAGGGATAGAAGAGAACCCCCACTAGCAGTGGCCGACAGGAGGTCCCATTCCAGATCACCTCGCCCTCAGCTAAAGCCAACCACCCACACAGCTGGAGCAAGGAGCCAAAAGGTCATTCTTACCATCAGCGGTGGTCCCGCGATAGGAGGGTCCTCCAACAACGCTCGCAAGAAGTATGCCAAGTGAGCTTTGTAAACTGACTGGGCTGACTGGGCTGGCAAGAAGTCGAGAGCAGCATAGGTCATCTCCTTTGGCGACTCAGACCTAGAGAGAGTTGAGAGCCCACATGATGATCCCATCATCATCACGGTCGGGATAGGCAGCTTCCAAGTCAAGAGAGTCATGGTCAACACTGGCAATTAGACAGACATTCTATACATCGATGCTTTTGATTAGATGGGTATCGACAGATCTAAGTTGTAGCCTTGTCAGGGCACAATCATCAGATTCACGGGACATGCGATCATACCGAAAGGGGTCATAACACTTCCCCCAATGGTTGGAGAGTATCCTCATCAGTCCTCGGTCGAAACCTAGTACCTAGTGATGAACATCAAGTCAGCCTACAATGTAATTTTGGGTAGAGCAACCCTCAATAGCTTGCAGGCGATACCCTCCACTTATCACCAAATGATCAAGTTCCCAACTCCTATGGGAGTCAGAATTACCAGGAGCAACCAACGAGAGGCTAGATCTTGTTACTTGCTCTCAATGAAGAGGAAGGGAACTGCAGAAACACTTCCCATCAAGAAGATGAGCCTCCAGATAGAGAAGAAGTTGGAGCGGGAGAGGATGACTCCCGTCTAAGAGCTCCAAGAGATCCCGATCGACTCTGAAGAAAGAAGAAGATTAGGATAAGAACCAGCCTTGTGGACCCCTAGCGGAGTGCTGTGATTGACTTCCTACTTGCGAACACTGACATGTTCGCTTGGGGACCAGAATACATGCCAGGGATCCCCATGAGAGTTGTGACCCATGAGTTGTCTATTGACCGACATGCAAATCCAGTTCGATAGAAGAAGAGACATATCGACCCTGAGAGACAGAAGGCAGCTACAGATGAGGTCAACCGACTCCTACAAGCTGATTTCATTCAGGAAGTTCAATGCCCGGAATGGCTGTCCAATGTGGTACTGGTGAAGAAAACCCTTAACAGGGGGAGGATGTGTGTGGACTTCGTGGACCTCAACAAAGCATGTCCAAAGGATACTTACCCACTCCCCCAGATTGACTAGTTAGTAGATGACAGTGCAGGCCATAAACTACTAAGTTTCATGGATGCCTTCAAGCTACAACCAGATCCTTATGGTGGAACATGATGAAGAGAAGACTTCCTTTATCACAGACCAAGGGACCTTTTGCTACAGAGTGATGCCCTTCAGCCTCAAGAATGCAGGCGCCACTTATCAGAGGTTGATTAACAAAATCTTCAAACCCCAGCTTGGTCGCAATGTGGAGGTCTATGTGGACGACATCCTAGTGAAGTCGAAGCAGGCCTCATCCCATGTGGTGTATCTGGAAGAGACTTTCTCCGTCCTTCGATGCTACCGTATGAAGCTCAACCCTGCCAAGTGTGCTTTTGCAGTGCAGTCAGGAAAATTCTTAGGATTTATGATCACCTAGAGAGGTATTGAGATCAACCCCGAGAAGATAACTGTCATAGAGCAGTTACCAGAACCGCACACTATGAAAGATGTGCAGAGGCTAAATGGGAAGATTGCAGCGCTGGGCCGTTTCCTTTCCAAATTAGCTGAGAAAAACCTCCCATTTTTCAAGATCTTGAGAGGAAGTAAGGAACTAAAGCAGAGCCAGAGTTGGACCACCGAATGCAGCAAAGCTTTCAAAGGCCTCAAGGCATACTTGAGTACCAAATCGCTGCTGAGCCAATCCATAGAAGGAGAAGTCTTGTTCCTCTACTTGGTTGTATCCCCTGAATTTGTCAGCTCCATCTTGGTTCGAGAAGAGGAAAACATTCAGAAGTCGGTGTACTATGTCAACCAGATCTTGAGAGCGAGGGAGCACAACTACCCCCTCATTGAGAAAGCCTCTTTCCTCCTCATCATCACTGCTAGGCGACTCCGCCCCAACTTCGTGGCCCACTCCATTATGGTGCGGACAAGCTTGCCTTTGAAAAAGGCTCTCAGCAAGCCCACTACTTCCGAAAGGATGATCGCATGGTTGGTTGAGCTCAATGAGTATGATATACAATTCGAGCCAAGAAGGACCGTCAAGGCCTAGGCCCTACCTGACTTCCTCATCGAGTCGACTTCAGTAGAAGACTTGCCTCCACCCTTGCCTCCGAACCAACCCAAGCCTACAATACCTCAAGCACCCGTAGCACCCACTTCCCCAGCTCAGCATAATCTTAAGCACAATTTATCGGAGTTTGCCTCCTGGTGGCTGTTAAGGGTGGACAGGTCGTCTGGTGAATCCAGTAGCGAAACAGGAGTCATCTTGTGTAGCCCTGATGGATCAACGCATGAGTACTCCATTGCCTTTAATTTTTCAGCCTCCAACAATGAGGATGAGTACGAAGCTTTGTTGGCGGGCCTCCAGTCCGCGTTGGTAGTGAAGGCTGAACACATCTATATCTTTGCTGACTTCCAACTGGTGGTTCACCAAGTGAAAGGAGAATACACAGCCAGAGATCTGAGGATGGTTCTATACTTGAAGGTAGCTAAGGAGCTACCTGGCCACTTTTCAGAATCTAGAATTGCCTAGGTCCCCCGCGCTCTCAACGCTCAGGCGGACGCCTTGTCAAAACGTGGATCCACTAGTCTAAGAGATGGCCTAAGGCCCATTCACACTAATACCCTCACATGTCCTAGCATTATGGAGACGACAAAGCCAGTTATGCAAACTGAGACACCTACAGAGCTCTGTTGGATGGACCCCATCTGTCAGTATCTAACAGTAGGGACCTCACCAGCAAGCACTGCAGAAGCCAGGAGCTTGTGTAGGAATGCTCTCCGGTATCACATCCTCGATGGTCAGCTCTATCGGGTATCATACTCTAGCAGTGAAGTTGGACCTTATCTCCCATGTCTTAGGTCGGCAGAGGCCAGCTACATTCTCAAGGAAATCCATGAAGGAACTTGCAACAATCATCCAAGGGCCAGAACTCTCACCCAGAAAGTCATTCGCTAAGGATATTGGCCTACCATCCTAGCTGAGTCTAGGCAACTCGTATCCTACTGCAAGAAGTGTCAACTCTTCTTGAATATCCCTCGAACCACCACCACCGAGCCAACCCCTATTTAAAGACCAATACCCTTTGCCCAATGGGGGTTAGACTTGTTGGGACCTCTCCCTATAGCGTCTGGGCAACGAAGATACTTGATCGTCGCCATCAACTATCTCACCAAGTGGATCGAGGCCGAACCTTTGGCTAAAATTAGTGAGACCAACATCATGAATTTTGCATGGAGGTCAATCATATGTCAGTTTGGTGTTCTGCTCTCCTTCATCACTGACAATGGCACCCAATTCAACAACAAAGCCTTTCAGAGTTTTTGTGAGGAATGGAACATCCGGCTCAAGTTCGCCTCAGTAGCTCATCCAAAGTGTAACGAGCTTGCGCAAGCCTCCAACAAGTGCATCCTCCAAGCTCTCAAGAAGAAGGTGGGCACGGTAGTAGGGAGCTGGGCTAATGAACCACCAAGCATACTGTAGTCTACCAAGCATACTGTAGTCTTACCGTACCACCCACAAGAATTTGACTGGGGAGACCCCCTTCAACCCAGCATATGGAGCTGAAGCAGTCGCCCCAGTTGAAGTCGGCATGCCAACCATACGACTGTGACATTTTGATGAAAAGTGGAACACAAAAGGACTTCGCCTCAGACTCGACCTTATCGATGAATTAAGAGATAAAGCCCTCCGATCCCAAGTCATCAACTAGCAGTGCATCCCCCGACACTACAACAGCAAGGTACGACCGTGGAGGTTCAAAATAGGTGATCTCATCCTCTGTAGAGCTGTCTTTGACAAGGACTCCCTGCGCGACAAGTTGGCCGCCACCTGGGAAGGACCCCATACCATCCTCGAGGAAGTACGCCCTGGTACCTATTGCTTAAGAAGCTACGATGGAAGGATCCTTCAACATCCTTAGAACATCGAGCATCTTAGGAAATATTGTCAATAAAATGGTATACAACATTTATACTATGAAGCATTCTGACTAACATGTATGTTGCTCCCTTGTCTAAACATTGATCAGTTGATTCCACCAAAAAGCCCTTGGTGTCATCGCGAGTAAACCCAAGGCACGTATCAAAAGACCTTGGCACCCTCGTTAAGTCTAAGGCACTTGACCTCTCGGTCATCATATGCGAAAAGCCCTTGGCATCATTTCCATGAGTAAAACCAAGGCATAGACCTCTTGGTTGACGTTAATCAGAAGACATTGGCACCCTCATTAAGTCCAAGGCACTCGACCTCTCGGTCATCATACGCGAAAAGCCATTAGCATCATTTCCATGAGTAAATTGGCACCCTCATTAAGTCTAAGGAACTCAACCTCTCAGTCGTCATACGCGAAAAGCCCTTGGGGTCATTTCCATGAGTAAAGCCAAGACATAGACCTCTCAGTCGATGTTAATCTGAAGACCTTGGCACCCTCATTAAGTCCAAGGCACTCGACCTCTGGGTCAGCATACGCGAAAAGCCCTTGGCGTCATTTCCATGAATAAAACCAATGCATAGACCTCTCGGTCATGTAAATCAGAAGATCTTGGCGCCCTCATTAAGACCAAAGCACCTGACCCTATGTCATCACATCAAATTAGAAGACCTTGGCTTCCTTTTCCTTGACAAAACCAAGGCCTCGGGACTAATCAATCAGCCTTATTTAATGCTAAGATCTTCCTAACAATTCAACAAACATGAATTCAAGAAGAACTGGTCACTCGTACCTAAGCACAGAGCTAACCGAATGAGGGGTGGACGAGACATTCAACTCATCACATACACCCACTTGCGTCAATACCGAACCAACCCCACCTTTAATAGTCTTTCACAAGAATTTAAACCACAGTTGAATAACTAAAAAAGATTGATCAAACTTTCACAACACTTGAACAAAGAGACATCAATAACTACTAATATTTATTAATTTCTCTAAAAATTCATATCATTTACATGAAAGTAAAAGAAAAAACAAAGATACAAATTACACTCTCCTCAACTAGGATCGAGAGTTGAATTTGACAGATTGGTGCTCAGAGTAGGCACTGGAACTTGCAGAGTAGTGGGGGGAGGGACAGTAGCAGCCTCTTCTTGGTCATCATCAGGCTCATTGATCTCTCCTCATCCACCTCCAATGCTATGCCCCCTAGCAACCATCTCAATCTCCCTCAAGAAGTCAAGATAGACAGAGGCCTGAAGGGGATAGTTGCTGTCAGTGATAGAACAAGATCTAGGAGGAAGCAGAGAGGCGAGGTAGTCACAGCCAGCCTTACAAGCCAACGCCACCTCAATCTTGCCCAAGGCGCTATGGCGATACTCTTCTATCACCTTCACCTTGTAGGCCTCCTAGTCTAACGAAGCAACGCAGACCTCTATGTAGGCGTTGAAAATTGCTAATCAGTACCCGAACGAGACTCGTGACGGTAGGTTGACAACTGACGACTTATCTAACGATGTGACTAAGAATCGCTGACGACGTAATTGCGCCACAAAACGCATAAAGCGAGTCGACGAATGCATGAAGTGAATCGGCAAGGCGTACAAGTCAACGAAGCGACGTATCGTGAAATAAATCCAACGACAAAGCTTCATGTCAGCGAGATTCGACAAGGCAAGTTGACCGGACTCGAACGTCGACGAGATGGAATTAACCGGACTCAAGCGTCAATGGAACTACACCAATCGGATTCCAAAATCAACGAGATGATCAAATGGGTTTGGATTCGACATGACCGGATGAAACGAGATCGGACAAAATACTGGATGAACAAGACTGGAAAATATCAGAGAAAAGGCCAAATGCATGTCTCGGCTCAGGCCGAGGCACCACTTGGTGCCTCGGCTCAACCGAGGCACCCTAGCACCTCAGCCTAGTGAACCCTGGCCTATAAATAGGCTAGGGGGTTTTTGCATTTAAAAAGGTTGGAAATTTCATCCTCTGAGCATTGGAAAATCTTCTCTCGTGCACAGATCTGAGCCTTTCCAAAGAAGAAGAACTTAGATCCAGATCTCAAACAAATGAAGAACACCTTCGACTTCAGATCTCGAGAAGATCACGAGCAGATCTACATTAGATCTACGGTGTATCCCTTTGGATCTAAGCATGGTCTTAGTCCCAAGCAGAGCTGTGAAATCGCTTGGTCGATTTCACCTACTTTAGGTGATCTATTTCCTTCATGACATAGTCCCCTCATCCCCGTACATCTCTACTTTGATCGGATTACGCGGTGGTCCACGGACACAAAAAGTCCCCGACACAGGTAAAGACACCCATGCAAGTGAGGATCCGATAAACGAAACCCGCGTTTATTCAACTAGAAAAAGTTCTGATCTTTTTCGTTTAGTCGTTGTAAGCCTTATAAAAAGGTGAGATTTTTATTTGAATTTCGTTGTAAGCAAAACATGCTGTAACAGATTCAAATTCAATGACAATCAACATGATTTTCCCCGTGAACAAGCTGGTGACCGCAGTGGGAGCCACCGGTCTCGAATCTGAGGTCGTAGTGTTGCAGCCGCGGATTTCGATCCCGGTGGAAGAAGAGGTCGAGTTTGAATTCGACCAACAGAAGTTTGAGGAGTATCTCTCCTCCTCCGCCTCCAGATCTGCTTCTCCCCATCGCTCCAAGAAGATCTCCACTGTAAGGAGAATCTAGTGGGCCTCAGATGCAGAGTCCCAAGATGATGAATCCAACCCCGCTACCGCCGGTAGTGGTAAAATTCCCTCGGCGCCTACAGCTCAAGTTCCCCCAGCACCCGAGACGACCGCCGATGCCGTGCCCCCGCTCTCCAAGCGAGCACGACAGAGGCGACG
>JBAKGM010000412.1:7470042-7486349 GCA_037177215.1 Asparagus racemosus | reverse complement strand
TACAACAAGAAGGAAACTAAAACCCTTTGGCCGAGATAGTACAAACTGTCTCACCAATGGCCGAGACAGTTTTGGTGCCCAGACACAAAAAGTGTCTCGCCCACTATACAATTTTGGCAGGTCATAAGTTGTGTTCTTACACCTCCTAAAGGCTATAAATAGCCCCCTACGCCCATCTGAAGGGGGATCTTGAATCTAGATCTGGAGATCTTGAATTTTGAAGAGCCGGAGTTGGAATTTTAGAGCGAAAGAGCTAAAGAAGACAGATTTCAAAAGAATAGAAAAAGAATTCAACAATACTCTACTTGGAGATTCCTTGACTTTAAACTTCACCTTAAATATTGGGAATAGTAGATATCTTACTTAGCTAAGATATTTGCTTAATTTCTTATTTCCTTAGCGAAACAGAAACTCAACATTGTCAATTCGACGATCGTTGCTCGGTGGTCCACGGATGACGCATCCCCGGTATAGGCAAAGAACCCATACAAGCGGGAGTTTGCTACGTAGTGACTTCTTTTCGAGTTTTGTATGAGAGTGAGATTATTTTCTTTGTATTAGAGAGAATTACACGTGTAATCTTTTATTTGTATTCATTTTGAAATGTTTTGAAATGGAAACATGAAAGAAGCTCGTTCTCGACGGAAACAGTGAGGAGGGACAGAAACTTAATAGTGCTATTGAAGTTAGATTAGCACCTCAATACTATTCAATTGCAAAAAGTTCGAGTATGATTTTTACCATAATGAAAAAAAATGTATAGGAGTACATTGTCGATATAAGGACACATAGAAATTCCCTTAGATATTGTTTGCTTTCGCACTCCGAAATTGCTCCATTATGGCTATAAAGAAATTTCATGCTACTCATACTTGCGGTCAACATGGAGCTAATACTGGTAAATCAAGGGCAGCACACAAATTCATTGCAAGTCAAATACAATTTGTTCTAAAGGTTAGACCAGACCTTCGGCCAATTGATATCAAGAATGACTTACTCTCATAGTTCAACATCATGATTAATTACAGCAAAGCGTGGCATAGTAAAGACAGAGCACAACTAAACATGTGCGGTGATGATGATGAGGCTTATGATTCATTAAGATGATAAAATAGTTGTGTTATTTTAAGTTTGTATTAGTGGTTATGTTTGTATTAGTTGTTAAGTTTACTCCTTAATTGTTAAGTATACAACTTTTTTGTTAATGATACATGATAACTGTTAAGTTTACAACTTAGTTGTCAAGTGTACATGTTAGTTATTAATGTTTTAGATTAATTGTTAAGTTTTCGCATTAGTTATTAAGTATACAACATAGTTGTTAAGTTTAAAGTTTGGTTGTTAAGTTTACTATTTAGTTGTTAAGTATAAATTTTAGTTGTTAAGGTTATAATTTAGATGTTAATATTAATGATTACTTATTATATCTATACAAGTATGAGATCATGACTAAAGCTTCTAATCCCTTCTAATCCAAGAAGCTGTATTGCCATTGATAATGATGACAACATGTTTAGGCATTTGTTCATAAGTTATAATGCTTGTATTTGACGGTTCATTGATGGATGTAAGCCTCTATTATTTTTGGATGGGATATTTCTTAAAGACTGCTAGAAAAGTATTTTCCTTAGTAGTACAGGATATGACTACAACTAGGAAATATTTCTTCTTACTTATTGCATATGTGACCAAGAGAATGAGGAAAATTAAAAGTGGTTCTTATAAGGAGTGTGGTCCATACTATATGATAGGGAAAATCTTTATAATCCCCTGCATCAACTAGTCATAATTTCTGATGCTGACAAAGGTATTATAGTAGCGATCGAAGAATTCTTTTCAAATACATTACACTTTAGGTGTGCTCTCCATCTAGTCAAAAATTTCAAAAAAAAAAGATGAAGGAGTTGGGACATAAAGTAAATAACACTCAAATATTGGGTGACTTATTACAATCTGCGGCTTATAAGTTCATAATTACAGAATGGAAAGATTATATAAAAGAATGAGCTTTGATAGATTAAAGGGATTATGTTACTGTAATGAATTACTTCCCAAAGAGATGGTCAAATGATTATTTCCCTGGTATATTGTATGATATTGTTTAATTTAGTTTGTTGTTGATTTTTTAGTTAGTTGTTACGATTGTAGATTAGTTGTTAACCATACAGATTGATTGTTAAGTTTACAGTGTACTTGTTTAGTTTATAGAGTAGATATTAATGTTACAATATATTTGTTAATGTTACAGTTTAGTTGTTAAGTATACAACATAGTTGTTACGTTTATATGTTAGTTGTTAATGTTACAATTTAATAATGGTACAAGTTAGTTGTTAAGTATGCAGCTTGGTTGTTAAGGTTACACTTTAGTTTTTAAGGATACACATTTGTTGTTAAGGTTACTGTTTAGTTGATAAGGATACACATTTATTGTTAATGTTACAGTTTAGTTGATAAGGAGACACGTTATTTATTACGGTTACAGTATAGTTGTTAAGATTACAATTAATTTGATAAGTTACACATTTACTATTTATGTTACATATTAGTCGTCAAACTTATGAGTTTTTTCATGTGATTTACAAGTATGGCCATGTTACTTTAAAAGTTGCTAAGTGCTTCAGCAGTTGGATAAAAAATGCATGAATGTTACAAATCTTACCTTTATTGGAAATGATATGCAAGCAAATCATGAAGCGCATACATGATAGAAGGGTTTTGGTAGCAAAATGAGCTGGATACTTATGTCTAGGAGCTGAGATAGTATTGAGAGATAATATTCATCAAGGAAGCAGCTTACATGTTAGACATTTAATAGAAGATATTGTGGAGGTTGAATCAAATAAAACGTGTCATGTAGATTTGAACAAATGGACATACTCATGCAGGTCTTGGGATATCACGTGCATTCTTTGCAAGAATGCTTGTGCTGCAATTCCTTGAATGTGACAAGATTTTTATAATTGTTATGATTGGTTTATGACTATTGAAGCATTCAGAAAAAGTTATGAACCAATCCCATGTACTATTCTAGATTACGAGAAGCATGTTGTACCACTAGAAGACCGCCGGTTAAAGCCTCCCCTCACTAGATAAAGAATTGGAAGATCATGTACTAGATGAAGGAACAATAGGTCACTAATTATCCAGCATATTAACCGCTTCCAATTTCAAATGGAAGGTCGCAATCGCGTAACATGCAACAAGACTATCTAGTAATGAAGGTTTAGAGTTAGTTGTCAACCTTTTATATTAGTAACTAACCTTATGTGTTGGATGTTATCCTTTTATAGAGCTAGTTGTCAATATTTTGTATTGAATGTTAACCTTTTGAATTGGCTGTTAACCTTATGTATTGGATGTTAACCTTCTGGATTAGCTGTTAACATTATGGGTTAGTTGTGAAAATTATAAATTACTTGTTAAAGTAAAAGTTTAGCAGTCATAAAGGAATAGAACATTAGTTAGGCCATAAAACAATAAATAAATAAATTTACAAGAATAATAGTAATAAGTATCTCATAATATTTACAATAATTAAGAATGTTTTGAGAACTATTTAAAATTATTTTTAACACAGTCAAACAAATCTTTTAAAATCATCATCGTTAAGTTTATCCTAGAGTTTTTTCTGCTTTCTTCCTTCAATTAGTAAATTAGCGACTAGCTTCGCTCATATGACCCGTGTAGAGTGATCTTTTAAAGTGAGGTGCATGACATTTTTCCTTCAAGAACAGCTTTTATATATAAGTACACGTAAATTTTGTAGTCATACCTACATATAAAGCAATAAAAATCATTAATAATAACTCCATGTACTAACAAAACACAAACCTTAATATCTAAACGGTAACCTTAACAACCAATCTGTAAGGTTATCAACTAAGCTGTAATACTAACAACTATCCTGTAACTCTAACAACCAGTCTGCAAGGTTAACAACAGAACTGTAATCTTAACAATTCTACATTACGTTTAACAACCAATATGTAACGTTAACAATTAAACTATAAACTTAACAACTATGCTTTAATCTTAACAACTAGACTGTAAGATTAACAACTAAATAGTAACCTTAACAACTGCATTTTAAAGTTAACAATCAATCTGTAGGGCTAACAACTAAACTGTAACATTAGCAACTAATCGACCACTACACATGCTGTTAAACATATCTAGCTATTCATGTATTGTGTCTATTAGCAACTAATCGACCTTCACGTAGGATGTTAAGCACTTCAAATTTATGGTATAATTATGAATCTTACGGGATCATCAACTCGACCATGACGTAGGATAATAAGCACTTCAAATTTGTCTATGGATGACCATTTAGATCTGTACACTTTAAATAATCTTTAAAAAATAATTAGTAACTCTTATCAACTATTATCTAACCTTAACAATAAAATATTGTTCTTGATATTTATTTTGAAATCTAAATAACCAATCTGTATGGTTAACAACTAATCGGTAACCTTAACAACTGTGATGTAAACTTAATTACTAATATGTAACCTTGGTAACCTTTACAACTAGGAGATAACCTTAACAATTAGTAAATAACCTTATTAACTAAGCAATGCAATTGAAATATGAGGTAAATACTTACTTCTTGCACATGCAAAATAGAAATGATTGAGAATTTTATTCTCTTCTTTCGTAAGTTTGGCAACAACATCTTCTGAGATCTTAAGATTTTGTAGAAATGTGGGGTACTCATCATAAAATTTAATTTTGAAGCCCTGAGGAAAAGGAATCCCAATGTTTAAATCTGCCAAATAGTTTTCTTCATTCTTCAGCATAGGAGAATAAATAAAGTCCCCCAAAATTTCAAGGGGATGACCATGTAGATTGGTAGGTGGCATATCCTCATCAGATCCCACTTCAACTCTATCTTTCTCCCCCGCATTTTGCTTATCTATTTTCCCCACCTTTTGCTTATATTTTTCCCCCACATTTTGCCTAATTGCCTTCTTCTTCTCTTTAGTGTAAGGAGTAACAACATGTTTTGAAGGGTTAACACGTCTTTTGGTTCTTCTTCCCTTGAAGGGTTCTACCACACTTGTAGTCCTCTTTCTCTTATTATTTTTTATTTCCTCCATCCTAGGACTTGGAAGAACTTCATCGTCTTCGATCATATTTCCTCCATCATCAATAATAAAATCAACCTCTAGCGAAGGGACTTCCTTCTCAATCTCCATGTCAGGTGGAGTGCCTATATTAGGTAGAGTGCTAGATATAAAAACAATTACTTAATAATCAATATAGAGACCACTAATTATACTTAAGATTTTCCCAACTATAATTAACAAGAAACTATAAGCTTAACAACCAATCTCTAACCTTAACAACCAATTAATATACATAACAACAAAGCTATAACCTTAACAACTAACTGTAATCTTCACAACTAATTTTTAAACATAACAACCAATCTATATATTTAACAATAAAGCTATAACCTTAACAACTAAATTGTAAGCTTCACAACCAATCTCTAACATTAACAACCAATTTATTTTTTTGACAACAAAACTCTAACATTAACAACTAATATGCAAGCTTTACAACAAAGCTGTAAACTTAACAAGTACTCTGTAATCTTAATATCCAATCTGTATAGTTAACAACCAAATATTATACTTAACAACTATTAAGTACTATTAATAATAAACTTAGCTAACCTGTAGTAGTTTGCTCCTCCATCACTTTGGACACCTTCTCAGTTCTTGACACTTCTTCCTTTTGCATCCCTGCCTTGTGCGCCACTTTCTTATATGAAGTTTGACTTCTTCCTTTTGCATTCCTCAACTCCTAGTTTAGCCATGTCACTTCTGCAGATAAAGTAGCTATCTTTTCTCGGTCGGAATCTCTCTATTCTTATATTTTTTTTTCTCCATATGGCAACGTAATTTTTGATTGATCATTGTGATCCTCTTTCAAAACCTCAGTTGTTGAGGCAATTGTAGTTGATCAGTTGCCTCATCGTATTGCTCGATGGCTTCATCAATGTTCTGAGAAATAACCTAAGCAATAGACAGATAGAGTATCAAGTAAAAAATAAAAAACCTTAATAACTACGAGATAGCATTAACAACTAAGAAATATACTTCACAACTAATCAATAACAACTACAATGCTTATCCATGCAGGAAGATTATTAACATCTTCTGATCCCCTTTTAATATTTATTTTAGGGATAACCTGTCTTGGGCTATGTGACCTACCAGTCTCAATCTTATCCTTCTCCTTCTCCTTATTCTCTCTCCATAATTTTCTTGCAGCTCTTTGTAGACGGTGAAAATGTAAACAATTTGAATGGGCCCAAAGTCGAGCCCTTAACAAAGCTATAGCGAAGGTCGCCTAAACGACTGAAGTGGACCTTGCCAAGCAACCCATATCGACTTGATCCCACCAAGTTAAACACAAGTTGACACAACCCATATTGACTCGAAAGGTGCTAATAGTCGGCCACGCCTAGAGTTGAATTCTGTGTTAAATTCAAACTCAAAAGCGAAGCTTGCCAGACAGCCCATGTCGACTCGTCACGACTAAATCGAACGTGAGTCAACTCTCATGACGATTTGAAAGGCGTCACTAGTAGGCCAAGCCTAGAGTTGAATTCTGTATCAAATTTGAACTCATAGGCTAAGCTCGCCAACCAATGAACTCTGCCCCTGTCAACTCGAGTGGACCAAGTCATCCACTTCCGAATAAGGTGCACCCACATTCGTGATGACCATCGCCCACAATTGCAGCGAACTTCGCCCACGCCTTCAGCAGACTTCACCAAGGTCACGATGTCCGCCTAATAGCCATTTCTGAGCTATTTTTAGGGGTAACCACTCTCCCATTATCTCCAGTTTTAATGGACACTAACCCACGTTCTAAGGAGGGCATTAACTCTCTCTCTCTTAGCCTATAAAAGGAGAGGAGATCACTCATTTGAAGGAGAGGCATACATATAGGTGGAGAGAGCTAAGTGACACATACGCATACACCGAGGAGTTTCACAAAAAGAAGGCTGAGCTACCTTCCAAGTGATTTGACCCTCGCCGAACAGTAAAAGATTCGTGAGTCTTGATTCAGTTCGTCAACAAAGTATAAGATCGACGCTCCATCGGCACATAGAAAAGAACCCCAGGAAATATAAATTTTTCCTTTATTTCATTGTAATCTTTTATTGTAATCTACGTCAATTGCAATACAAAGACCCAAAACAGGATGTCGACTCTGCTGAAGACTTCCTTCTCCTCCGACGAGAAGATTGTGTTGCAAACTGACACTCAGATCCTCGGGTCTTTAGCTGAAACTTTGGTCATTGAATTTGACCAAGCTAAGTTCGAGGAATCTATTTCTAAGAACGCAATCCCATCAACTACACACAGTTGTTGTAGAATTCACCGCAGAGTGAACATCAGGTCCAATATGACCCCCACGTATGTGAATATCACCCTCGCTGAGGAAGGTTCGAGCTTAGTTAAAAGCCGAACTAACTTCGCCAAAGGCGGAAGAAGTTTGACTTTAGCCCAGAGAGAAGATCAAGATATTAACACATTTGATCTTGGGCTTCGGCCTCCTATGACTTCCGCCCCAAGCAAAAATCAAGATGTTAACACATCTAATCTCAGGCTCCAGTCATCAACTCCTCTAGGAGCTCAATTTAAAAAACCTTGTGATGCTCACTATGCTTCCTCGTTAGAAGCTAAGAATGGGGGTAGCCTCTCATCAAAATTCCCGAAGAGGAATAAAAATCTTGCTAGACAAGCATTTGACCAACGTCGTCATAAGTGACGTTCACATTCAACCAAATCCAGCAAGGTTGGCACTATTATTAATCTTTGGGAATTTATAACTTTGAAGAGAGCTCATCAATGTCAGCATTGCATGACTCTCAGGGAAGTAGTCTCGGCAGTCCAAGAAGGTTGCCAATGCAAACGGTCGATTTTCAACTGTCTCGGTCCTATTCTTGAGCTTACAGAGGCTCGAACTAAGCAACGATGACGTGCCCGATGAAGTAAAACTCAAGTCTTCACTGTCAACATGACAAGTGTAACTTCCGAAGACATGAGGAAAACACGGATAGCTCTCTTGATCCAGTGTATTCTCCTAGCATTCAGTCCATATTTTTAGAAGCTGAAGGAGTGTTTCGCAACACTAGGCTAAGGAAGAAAGTGGCGATTCTGTTTGACTACTCTTCCATACAATCACCGCAGTCCTCGAATCAACCCGCCACTAGCGACACCAACTCGGCCATAGCATCAAACCCAACCCCTAGTTCAAGTCAAGGCCAAAGATGGGAAGCGAATGCAATAGAACGAGAGGATCTTCTAGCTCAAATGGCGATCTAGAAGAAAGAGGCTGGCAATCGGATTGAGCGTTTTGAAAGGATGGTTGAGCAACTCTTGATCAACCCTCGTCCACAAGCAAGTTATTCAAAAAGGAAAAGGCCAATTGGTGAAAACCCTAATAAAGGAGATCAAGAACACCAAAGCGACACAGGTTTCGAGCTGTGAGGACAGAAACGATGATACTCGTGAAACCAAGTAAGGAAGCAAAGGCCCTGGAAGATATTCAAAAGCAGCTCGACGTTCTCTCTCAGCAAATGGAGCTTAAGAAAGTAGGGATTATCCGTCCATATCCCATCAAAGGGATATGGTTCCCTATCCAATAAAGTTTAAGCCACCTACGTTGCATGCATTTGATGGCAAAGGATCTCCAAATCAACACATCTACTACTTCCACTAACAAACGTGAAATGTAGTGAGTAACGACACTATCAAAGCACATCTCTTTATTGGCACTCTTTAGGGGGTAGCCTTTGATTGGTTCCAGAATCTGACCGAAGGTTCAATCAGATCCTGGGCATATTTAGAATCTAAGTTCTTTTTGCAGTTTCATGAGGAACAATCGAATGTCACCATGGCTAAACTCCTTTCCGTGAAGAAGAGCGGGAATGAGACGGTCCGAGAATACATTGAACGATACCGCAACTTGACATTATGATATCGAGATATGCCCCTACCAATGTTGCCACAAACTTGCCGGCACAACTTTCTAGCAAAGGTTGAAGCACACATAGGTGCCGTTACTACACATACTTGGAAGGATTTGATGGAACAAGTTGAGGTAGTTGAGAAGTCATCAAAATATTTCAACAAGTTTGAGCTCCGCTCCAATTTCAAATGTAATAAGGGTAAGCAAGGGCAGACGTCACATCCAAACGCCAAGGAGACTTTCGCAGTGGGAGTCCAGAATGCGAACAACGGCTCGTAGAGAGAATCAAAGAAAAACCCCTTGCTCAATTATTCATTCAAGGATGAATATACAGTCGCTATTTTCCATGTCCTCAACATCCCGAAGAGATTGGAAAGACTGGCGACCCCAATTATTGCTTCTATTATAGAATGTTGGGACATTCAACAAAAAACTATTATATCCTCAAGGATAAGATTCAGATGTTCGTTGAGTTTAGAATTCTTAAGCTCAAGCCTGAGCAGAAGAAAGTCATCGCAAATATGATAACCCTCTAATTTGATTCTATGCCAGAAATATGAGCTCAAAATGGCGATGTCCCCATTTTCACTGCAAGGATGGAGATAATCAACCACGATTGCTCGAACCAATAGGACGGAGGCCTGAACCCTCTCACCACTTAGAAGGGGGAAATCATGTGGGTACATTCAGACCTCATTCAAGATGAAGATTGTACTTGTCCGAAGTCCAAATCTAAAACGAAGACTTGCAATACTATCTCTGCGATCATTGGAGAAGAATCTATGCACATCACTTCACTCACCGACTCAGAGGGAGAGAAAGTAGTTTTAACAGGGACAAGATCTGCCAAGGATTACTTAAGGGATTACAATCAACCATGAACATCTAAGCAACCCGAACCGGCCAAGCAAAGAGAGGCTCTATTTGACAAGGCCTTGCAACGTCCTCCAAATGATCCCAAGGTCCCGTTTAGATACGACATCATCGCCCAGCTCGCCAACATCCCAGCTCGCATCACCTTGTATGAACTTTTTTGTTTGTCAAAGGATACGAGGGAAGCTTTGAGAGAAGCTTTTAGATGATAATGAGGCATTTCTCGGCCACGTGACTGAACTTTCTCAAAACAAGGGTCAATGCTATCAATGCTGAGAGCAAACACCTTGCGTCACCTTCAGCCCAGAATATATACTTGTTAAAGACCTTCATCACAATCGACCCCTTTACTATACTGGGTATATAGGGTCAACAAAAGTTGAGAGGATCCACATCGATCTAGACTCCACAGTGAGCATTATTCTACGGAGGATCTTAAGCTTTTTAGGAATTCCTTCTCATAAGCTATCAGGGACCAGCGCCACCATCCTTGGTTTCAACTCCAGTAGAAGCCGCTCCCTTAGAAAAATTTGACTTAATTGTCAACTAGGGGACTTAAAGACAGAAGTGAGCTGCTACGTTATCAATGTTGAGACATCCTATAATCTTCTGTTTGGACGTCCTTAGATCCACTTTAATATGATCATCCCCTCAACTCTTCATCAATGTTTTGAATACTTTGATAAACAGGGTGTCCAACCAAGGATCGATGCTAAAAAAATCCTTTCAAGGGAGTGGAGAATTACTTCACTGATTCTCTTTTGTATAATGAAAATCAAACAATCGAGATTGCCCTTCCCAAGGACAAAGATAGTGGTGATGAGGTAGATGTTGAGCTAGATCCCATTGATGATTTAGTCTGGGAGATAGATCCACTTGTAATTACCATGGATGACCTTTGTGCCAACCAATCCACCAAAGATCAAGGTGTTAGAATCTTTAATGAAGAACAGTTTGCTTATGACTATTCTTTAGACTCTGAGTTTGAAAACTCAAGAGTCGAAACTTTGAAAGCAAAGCTAACTTCTGAACCAACACTATAAATGTCGATACATGAATCACATTCAACTTACAAGTAATTGGATAATTTGCAGAATGCCACCTTTATAGTGCAACCTAGAAGGAATATTCAGAATTCAATCATCATCAGAAAAGTGGAGGCACAATCTTAATTATCAAACTCCGATGTAGAAGCTGGGGAGGAGCTAGAATTTGCCCGATATAGCCAGCAATCTCAATGGATTATGGCAAAGATGGGATATGACCTTAGTGCAAAACAAGGGTTGAATTTCAATCGAGGATTGCGAGTCCCTTTGATCCCCATTACACCAGAAGGTGAAGTACTTGATTAATATAATCGAACTAAGTGTGGACTTGGTTACATCTCCCTGGAAGCCGCACCACATATTGGGCAAGCATCCAACAATTCTATTTCTTCAGATACCTCTGATTAGGACTTTGACGTTAGCATTGGTGCCCTATTCACGGTCAATATGGTTTCCTACAACTTGATCGGTGATCTTGATGAGTCTGAAGTTTTCGAAGACTTTGAGGACGATCCATGGATGAGACAGCTAGAAACGTAATGGGAGTCACACTTCCAAGCTAGGGAACCGCCCACCGAAGATAACGTGGTTCAAATTAACATTGACTTTCGGGATCTCAACCTTACCTATCTAAAGGATGAGTTCCCTCTCCCTATCACAGATGTCATAGTTGATAACACATGCGGGTTTGAGAGAATGTCCTTTATTGACAGATTCTCTGGATATAATCAGATCAAAATGCATTCAGATGATCAAAAGAATACGGCTTTCAGAACTCCTCTAGGAGTATTCTGTTACACAGTAATGCCATTTAGTTTGAAAAATGCTGGAGTTAGTTATTAGCATGCAATGAACATGATCTTCTGTAAACATTTATGTAAGATGGTCGAGTGCTATATTGATGACCTTGCGATCAAAAGTCGTCACAAACAAGGCCATATCAGCGACTTGAGAATGGTATTCGAAATCATGCGTAAACACCAGCTCAAGATGAATCCGACCAAATCCTTTCTGGGGGTATCATCAGGAAAATTTCATAGATTTATTGTCACATCTAAAGGAATACATGTCGACCTCGAGAAAGTAAAAGCCATCCAAGAGATGCTGCCTCCGAGGAATCTCAAAGAACTCAGAGGCTTATAAGGACGATTAGCCTATGTTCATGGGAAAAATCATTTTGGTTTCCTTGGATGAATTCGTTACAAACTTCAGTCGCTTACAACGAGATTCAAAAAAAAAAGATCACCTTTTTATAAGGCTTACATGAAAATCATAAAAAAGATTGCAACTTTTTCCTCCTTGTTGAACAAATACGGGACCCATTTATCGGATCCTCCCTTGCGTGGGTATCTTTGCCTGTGTCAGGGACTATATTCTAATCCAGATGCGAGATCTATAGATCTGCGAGGATTATTTTATGAAGGAAATAATCACCGACGGGAATTAACTCACGAAGGAGATATATGCCGGAGTGGGTGAAATCGACCAAGTGAAGTCACACAGGACCCCTGAGATTAAGACAAAGCTTAATCTTGAGGGTAGACTTGTAGATTTGACCTAGATCTACATGATTTCCTCTCCTTGATGTGTAGATCTGCGTCGGGAAGTCTAGATCTCGTGTGCAAGAAGTCCGGATCTGAATTCTCACCCGTGAAAAAGCCTAGATCTTGCAAAAATTTTCTAGCCCCTTCAACTGAGACCCCCCTCTCTATTTATAGGCTTTGAGAGAGGGGGGGGGGGCAATCTGTTCTCGGCCAAGGCCGAGTTGCCTTAGCCTTGGCCGAGCTGTCTCTACTAAGGCCGAGTTGCCTCGGCCTTAGCGCCCTCGTTCTGCTATTTTCTAAGTTTTTTCTAACTTTCCTGTAGGCATCGAAAATTGCCGATGAACCCCGAGTGTGATTTAATTATGAGAAGATTGAAGGACGATGTCATCAAAATCTAAGAAAATCAACCACAGGGGTAAAACTGGCACGTACATGTTCAAGACACTTTTTGTGTTTCGGCAATGTCCAGGACACTTATTGTGTCTTGGCCATGGCCGAGACACTTATTGTGTCTCAGACATTGCCGAGACACTTATTGTGTTTGAAATATTTTTCAGGTGCTTTATTGTTATTTGTGGGGTCCATTTGACCTTTTCAACACGTGGGGACGTCCATTTATATTAGTGGGTGGTTACATCCTTAAAAAATGCCCACTAAGCACATAAATGAGGCATTAAACATGCCTTTAAAGAAGGAGGAGCAGTTACAACAAGAGGTGACCCGACCTCTTTGGCTGAGACAGTTTGGAGCCCAGACACAAAAAGTGTCTCGGCTACTACGTAATTCTGGCAGGTCACAACTTGTGTTCTTTTCAGCTGTTAGCCTCCTAAAGGCTATAAATTGCCCCCTACACCGATTGAATGGAGGATCTTGAATTTGGAGAGTTGGGATTCAGATTTGGAGCTTGGAGGTCTAAAAAGAGCAGAGAAAGAGTTCAACAGCATTCTTCGCTTGAAGATTCCTCGAGTTTAAGATTTTCCTTAAATCTTGAGAAGAGTAGATATCTTACTTAGCTAATATATTTGCTTAAGTTTTTGTTTCCTTAGCAAAACATAAACTCAACCCCGTCAATTCAGCGATCATTGATTGGTGGTCCACGGATGACATGTCCCCGGCACAGGCAAAGAACCCACACAAGTAGGAGTTCGCTACGTAGTGACTTCTGTTCGAGTTTGTACGAGAGTGAGATCATTTTCTTTGTAATAGAGAGAGTTACATGTGTAATCTTTCACCTGTTTTAATTTTGAAATGTTTTGGAATGGAAACTTCAAAGAAGCTCATTCTAAGTGTAAACATTTTCGATGTTGTGATTCTGTCAATCCAAGTCCGATATAGCTTGGAGTTGTCAGTTCGTCGATTCTGGAGTTTGATTGGTTCAGTTCTATCGACATTTGAGTCCAGTTGATTCTGTCTCGTCGATATTCACTGATCTAAAGCTTCGCCATTAGATTTATTCCACAATTCATTGCTTCACCGACTTGCACGCCTTGCTGACTCACTTCATGCGTTTGTCGACTCGCTTTATGCGTTGGCGGCGTGGTTACATCGTCAGCGGCTCTTGGTTGCATCGTTGGATGGGCCGCCGATCGCTAATCCATCATCATGAGTCACGTTCTGGCACTTATTGACAATTTTTAATGCCTACAGATACCCTCTCCAAAGTGTTTCAGTCTCGATCTTTTTTAGGTGAGCCTGGAATACTATGGATATGATAGACCCCAACCTTCAATAGGTAAAATGGGACCTAAGATTAGCCTTAGAATTTGATTCCTCCAATCCTTCTAGATTCTCCAGTACTTTGTAGGATGGCTGAAAGTGTCACGGTACTGTATTTTTTGTCTGACAATTATCAGAATCTTGAATTGAAGCTGGTGACTGAGTTCATTTTGTTTTGACTCGTGTCGGTGAATTGTCATGTAACTAACCATCAAACGTTTTCTGAGACTCCCCCATTAATCGGCGAATTCTTCAGCGACGCGTTGATCGGTGTCAAATTTTTTTCAGAATCCAACCCTTGATCGGCGAATTCTTCGGCGACGTGTTAACCGGCATCATTACAATTTACGCTTTTTGAGCTTTTCAGGCTGGGAGAGCCAATTCGTGCTTGTATACTCTCGGCGATCCATCGGGTTCATCGAGTTATCCTTAAGAATATTTTATGAAAGTAATCTCCAGGAACTTCTTGACAAAATAGGAAATAGTTTATACTCATATACCTTTTTGGAGTAACCCGAGACTTGAATAATTGAGCCGGATGAAAAGTGACTTTCATGAGGTAATAATCCCGCTGAATAAACCTCCGAGGTCCCTCAGAGGTATGGGAGAGAGAAGGAGTTAATTAACGGGCTGATTTGGTACCATTGTGGCATCCGGATTGGCCCCTGGTTTGAATTCCTGATTAGGGTCTGATAAGAGTCCTAATTGGAACTGGATTGGGTCCACTTGGGGCTGATATAAAAGGCTCATATCCCTCTTTTTCTCTCTCTTTGGCCAGCCCCCTCTCTTTTTTCTTTTGTTTTCATCTCTTTTTGTCACCTCGCCTCCTCCTAACCCTAAAATACATTCGATATGAGATCCCCAACACTTTTCATTAGGTAAACCCCCATCAATATGTGGATAGATATACAAGAAATACTAGGGTTTTGATCAAAATTAGGGTTTGATCAAAAAGAAAAACTTGGGTTTGAAAAAAAATCAGGGTTTTGTTTTGTTCTTTTTATCTTTTCTCTTTTTTTTTCTTTTCTTCTTTTTTTCTTCTTTTATTTCTTTTTGGGCACGCGGGTGCAGGGGAGGCTCGGCCATGGTCGAGCCACAGGTGGGCGGGTCGGCCTGGTCTAGGTGCCAGGCGCCTCGGCCATGGCTGATGTGCCACAACCTAACCGGGATCAACTTTTTCGATGTTCACGATGCTTTTTTTCAGATTTTTTGATTTTGTTTCTGACCTTATTCATCTTTTTGTAGTTCGTGATGTCGTCAGGAAGATCACGTGCTCCGAGGAGTCAGCGGTCTACCACTTCATGTGAGGGTGTACCTCCATAATTTGCCGGTGAGCTTTTTTTGTCTTTTTGCACACTTACGGCTTGCATACGCATACCGCATCCCCGCTTCGTCCTCCTTGGTGAGGCGATTGGGAAGAGCCTCGATTCTCCTTGGTGAGGGTTGATGCTTTAAGATAAAGGCTTTGCTTGGTCCTCACCTCTCTCAATGCCATCAATGGGGGCTATTCCGTGCTGTATTGCATTTGGTAAGATAGGGTACCACGTCACTTTACTTATGCGACGGGTATATTATCTTACGAGCGCGTAACGTAGCCCGAATCGTCTCTCCTGTTATAAGGCCGTGGCTCTATCTCACGAGTTTATGAGATGAGTTCAGCGCCTCATATTACCTTTATGACTGATTTAATGAATATTAATTACTCATTTCCAGTTAATTACCCATCAAGAGCATTTTCATCTCATGCGGTTGATGGGTGCCGCGATGAGCATTATGCCACTTCTGATGATTCATCGCCCGTTTTGATTACTCCTCAGTTTGCCCCAGGTACGTCAGCGGAGGCCATCCAGGCGATTTACAAGGGGAGTCCCTGTGTCCTTTCACTATTGATTACTGACGCACCGTTTGTGAGAGACACTAGTTTAACCCAGCCTCTGAAGAAAACGGATTACTTGTTTGGTGATCCCGTTGAAGATCCAGACACAGTTTTTATTGAAAGAGAGCAGTGGTTGCATAAAGATGACGGAGGGTTTCTATATCTCCCACGGATACCTGTTGTGGAAAATAACGTGCGTTACCTTCGAAGTTGCAAGTATACAACTTAACAAGTTATAGTATAAAAGATTATC
>JBAKGM010000412.1:7395746-7431576 GCA_037177215.1 Asparagus racemosus | reverse complement strand
ATCATTAATATTTTGAAATTATACATTCAAATTACTAATTAATCTTAAATCATTAATATTTTAAGGCTTTAAATGTTACTATTTCTATGGAAGGGAAAATGTTAAAACAAAAAAAAATTTACACATGGAAATATCCAAACAAATAATATATTATGATAATTATAAAATATTTTTGCAACCATGTTATAGTAAATAAATTAATTAATTAAAATATTTGACCACGTGCAGTGCACGTGCATTCCACCTAGTTAGTCAAAAAAGAGAAAGAGAGCAAAGATAACTATAAAAAGTAGGTTTTTTTAAATGTAAACCATGTAACAAATAGGGTGATTATATAGGAACTATCTACAAATTCTAATTTACATCAAAACCACCTAAAGTATGTTTTCCCTTCAATTAACCACGCACGTCCAATATATGTTCACTTTTGACCAAAGTTCCATTAATACCCTTAATGAGGGTACATGACATGCATGTTCTTATGAATCATTTAGGGCATTATCGGAAATTTGGTCAAAAAATCAATAAACTTGGGCATAGGTAGTCAATTGAAGGAAAAACATACTTTTCAGATGGTTTTGGTCTAAATTAAAAATTGTAGATGATTCCTATATACTCACCATATTTCTTAGGTGGTTTCTATTAAATAAAAAAAGAAGAAGAAGAAGATCAAAATCTTCTAAAATATGTTATGTATCAACTTACACCAACTCAGTCGTTTAATAAAACATTGTGATGTTTTTTATAAAACTCTTATTGTTCATGTAATTTTATTCAATTCACATAATTGTTTTTAAAGTATCTAGATTTTTTTTAATTGCATGAATCACATTCTTCCATCTCCTCTGAAAATGTGAAATTCACTCATTTTTTCTCACGTTGGGCAATCTTAATTAGTATGACCAGCCTCACTCACTTAGCACATTTGGGCCTTAGCCCACTTTAACCCCATTCCACTAACACAGTCTCATTCTCGTTCTTAGCTATGAGGGTGTTTGGGGTGGCTATTTTTTGGTCAAACTAGTTTATAAGCTAGCTTTTTTATTTCTAACTGTTTGCTAAAATACCAAATAAGTTAGTTTATAAGGCACATTTTAAAAAGCTAGTATACTCTAACTTTTAAAAAACTAACTTATAAGCTCACCTAAATAAGCTAGATTTAACCAAATAAATTATTATTCCATGCAAATAATTTTTACAGTATTTTTATAATAAAAGTCAAAAGTCACTAAAATCCAGTATAACTTATAAGTTTCAAAAAATAAGTCTACCCAAACACCCTCTAAATAGCGTTTAAAAACCTTATAGTTTCACTCACTTTACCTGAGAAGGTTCAACCAAGTTAGTAAACTGTCAATAAGTAATACACCAGATCTTAGGTTCTACTCTCTTAAGGAGCACCCCACAAAAAAAATAAATTTCTTGAAATATCCAAGGTCATGTATTGAGGGGTGTCCTTTAGCCACACCCGGAAAAAAAAGCTCACTTTATACTTATATATCCTCACTTCTTTTTCGTGGCATTTACATTTTACATAGCCTATAAGACATTCATTGGGTCAGAATATTAGGAAATTAAAAAACAGCATCTACAAAAAATGAGTATAGCAAAAATAAGAATGTTATGTTGGTCTCATATTTATACATTAAAAGATATGAAGAAATGAGTACATCTGTAATAAATTAGAGGTTGCTCCTATCGAGAATAAAATGAAAGAAAATCAACTAAGGTGATCTGATAACGTACAATGGAGACCTATTAGCGCGCCAATAATAATAAGTGATAATATTATAGTTAATAGGTCTAGACGTCGACCTAAGAGAACTTGCTTTGAAACAATTAAGACGGATACGATAATGATTAAAATATGATTTATGTAACTCGCCCTAAATATTTAGGATAAATGCTTTTGTATTGTTGTTGTACTTTAGTACGCTCTATCATACAAACAAAATAATTTTTTACACTAATGTTCTCATAAAACGCTTGGAATCAATTCATATATGAGTGTCGAATTAAAACAATCTGTTAAAATGTTTTACATTTGCATGATACGATGTAGTTGACATGATGAAGGTACTAATGCGTAGCGAATTAAACTATAAGGTTGTAAGTGCTACTTAGCCCCATTCTTCTTCCTCTCTATCGAACTAATACTACACCTTCAACGCCCTGGAGCTCCATTCCGATGCCAGATCTGCGCTAAAATCCCTCAAACCCTAGGAATCCATGGACATCCTCATCGCCCAAATCCAAGCGGACCTCCGCTCGAACGACGCCCTCCGCCAATCCGGCGCCCTTCTCCAAGCCCTCCAGCAGTCCGCCGCCGGCCGCGACGTCTCCGCCGTCGCCAAGTCCACCGTCGAGGAGATCATCGCCTCCCCCTCCTCCGCCGTCTCCAAGAAGCTCGCCTTCGACCTCCTCCGCTCCCTCACCCGCCTCCCCGACGACCTCTGGGACGTGGCCCTCGCCGGCGTCCGCTCCGACCTCGACTTCCCCGATCCCGACGTCACCGCCGCCGCCGTATCCATCCTCTCCGCCGTCCCCTCCCACCGCCTCGCCAAGCTCATCGCCGACTCGAACAAGGAGATCTCCAAGTGCTTCGACTCCCAAAGCGACAACCTCCGCTTCTCCATCACCGAAACCCTAGGTTGCATTCTCGCGCGAGATGACCTCGTGCTTCTTTGTGAGAATTCTGTCAGTCTGCTGGATCGGGTTTCGAACTGGTGGGCGAGGATTGGGAATAACATGCTGGATAGATCTGATATTGTGTCGAAGATCGCGTTTGAGTCGATTGGACGACTGTTTCAGGAGTTTGAATCAAAGAGGATGAGTAGGTTGGCGGGGGATAAGCTGATTGATAGTGAGAATTCGCTTGCGATTAGGTCGAATTGGGTGGTGTCGGCGATTGATTTCGTTTGGAAGAAGAGGAATGCTTTGATGGCGAGATCTTTGATCCTGCCGATTGAGAGCTTTAGGGTTACGGTTTTCCCGTTGGTTTATGCTGCGAAAGCTATGGCTTCAGGGTCAGTGGAGGTTTTCCGGAAGCTTTCAAAGGGTGGGAAGAGCAATGTGGCGGAGAGTGTGGAGAGTGCTGAGAAGGTCGTTGGGGTTTCGGATGTTGTGTCTCATTTGTTACCATTTTTGAGCTCGTTGGATCCGCCATTGATTTTTGAGGTGGGGATTAACATGTTGTCTTTGGCTGATGTGCCTGGTGGGAAACCGGAATGGGCTTCGGCGTCGATAATTGCGATTTTGACTCTTTGGGATAGGCAGGAGTTTTCGTCGGCGAGGGAGAGTATTGTTAGGGCTGTCGTCACGAACCTTCATCTTCTTGATCTACATATGCAGGTAACTTTTCAGATGAATGGTTTCTTTCTGCTTTATGTTGTTATCAGTTTAAATTGTATCATTGTTAAACTTCTAATTGTAAAATACAAAATGTAGGTAATATTTCGACCATGACCCTATTATACTTTCTTGAGGAAACCTTTGATATCATTCTTTTCGACTGAGTCAAACAATTTATATATGGTCCTTTCGCTGATAGAGTCAAATGCACCAATTAGAAGAAGTGGTGATATTATAATTATGGAGTAAGGAGGACTAGAGATAGAAGAGAACTTGTCTAGAAACAATTAAGTTGGATATGATAGTGGTTAACTTAATGGAGGATATAGTCCTTACAAAACTTAAGTAGGATACATGCCCCAGAAATTTCGGAGAAAGGGTTTGTTGTTGTTGTTGTTGTTGTCATCTTTTCATTGATTATAGTCTTGAGGGGTCTTTTGGACTAGCTGTTGCTCCTTGGTTGGTATATGTGCGAACCACACATCATAATTAGGACATTGGGACACACATTAACTTAGATTATAACAATGTATCAGATCTATTATCTTTTGACATTTTTTGCTTTTGTACGATGACTCCTAAGGTATGTAACTTGCATTCTGCCTGCAGGTTCAATTGTTTAAACGCCTTCTTGTTATGGTGAGGAACTTGAGGGCTGAGTCAGACAGGATGCATGCTTTGGCTTGCATTTGTCGTACAGCCCTTTGTGTTGATCTTTTTGCAAAGGAAAGTGTTCGGAGAGGGCAAAAACCTCTTCCTGGGACAGATATTGCCTCTCTTTTTGAGGATGTGAGAATCAAGGATGATTTGAATAGTGTAACAAGTAAAAGCCTGTTCAGAGAAGAACTGGTTGCTTCACTGGTAGAAAGTTGTTTCCAGTTATCTTTGCCGCTGCCTGAACAAAAGACTTCTGGTACTGAGAGCAGAGTTATTGGTGCTTTGGCTTACGGAACTGGTTATGGTGCATTAAACTGGACAGAACCAGCTCTAGAGGTTGTTGAAGTTTGTAAACCTTGTGTTATTTGGGACTGTGATGGGAGGACTTATGCCATAGACTGCTACCTAAAGTTGCTTGTGAGGCTTTGCCATATTTATGACACAAGGGGAGGTGTCAAAACGATTAAAGATGGGGCTTCTCAGGATCAAATTCTCAATGAGACAAGACTTCGGAATTTGCAACTACAACTGATAAAAGATCTTCGCGAGGTTTTTTTCTGTAACCATGTTTATCATTGTAAATAAGTTTAAAGCATCCTTCATATCATCATTTCGTAGGAAAATAAGAAGAGATTGGTCAATGCACATCCCATTCAAATAGGAAACTTGGAAATACTACAGTGTAACTTAGATCCCAAGGATCTTAATGATGCAGTCTTTTCATCGGTTTTTAATCTCTTACTATTATGTGGGTTTTGGTTCTTAAACTCTCTTAATTTGGAAGGTTCATACTTTAAGTTCCTGAAAAGTCAGGTCTCAGTTTTAACCTAATTCTTTGTGCTTCAGTTTGTTTATGCTTTAGGTTGTTTATAATGGTGGAAATTCTAGTGCACTTTTTCTTGTTCAAAATGGAATTCACCAGCTATTTGTAGCGCTCTATAAGTGAAGGTGTCATTGCAGGCATTCTAGTTCTTGTTGTAATGATTCTTCTCACTCATGAACCCTCCTTACATTCCATGAAGGATCTCATGTAAGTCCAATCATATGCATGGATCTCAATTAGGGTCAGTCATACACACTTAGTAATAAGCTTTAACCGGAATGACTTGCCAATATGATCTTAAAAGTTGATGGATGAAAGATTCAAGTGCCAATATAAGATATCGTTGAAGCTATTGATTTCCATGGTTTTGCCTGTCCCGTTGATGCCATGGCCATCATCAGCATCTATTCTTTTCCAAAACTATGCTACCAATATCATGCTTTTTAGCCATCAACATGATTTTAGTCCAGAGATGAATCCTCCATGTTCTATTTCTTCACCTATCATGAAACTTGCATATGATGCCATTCTAGTAACCTTGGAAGAATTTTTGCTTCTTTTCAGGTTCATACACCAAGAATATGTGCGCGCCTGATATGGGCTATTGCTGAACACCTAGATCTTGAAGGTCTGGATCCTCTTCTAGCAGATGACCCAGAGGATCCATTGAACATTATTGTTGCAAACATACACAAGGTGTTGTTCAGCACTGATTCATCTGCAACAAATTCAAACAGGCTTCAGGATGTGCAAGCTGTACTGCTATGCGCTCAACGTGTAGGATCACGAAACGCAAGAGCCGGCCAGCTTCTCAGTAAAGAACTTGAAGATTTTCGTGGTAGTACCTCAGCTGATTCTGTAAACAAGCATCAATGCCGTTATATTTTGCAGACAATTAAGTATGTCACTAGTCACCCAGATAACAGGTCAGTTCTTTAATCATGTTTCTGTACGGTCTTTAATCCTTGCAGGCTTCTTTTGTTTGCTATGTTGACTTGTCTTACAATCATATCGTTGATCTATTTTCCAGTTCATTGGTCAAACTTTTCCAATTTTCAGTTCATTGGACAAACTTTTCCACTGAGTTATTATTCATATTTTTAAAGTGATATGTTTTAGCAATCCTAAGAGGTGAAAATGCAAAATCTTCTCATCTTGAGTTTATCTGAGTACAGCACAAAATTTTGAATATCAATATGTGACACTGAGAGCCAGTTGTAAATGTTTTTTTTTTACTGTGACCTTCCTTGAGATGGATTATGGAGTTTTGATTTATAGATGAAACTTCGTTCAAACAAGAAAAAGCTTGGATGATGATGGTGATTATTAATATTAATAGGTGACACTGAGCCAGTTGTGAAGTGTTTTTATCTTTTTCCTTTTTTTTTTTTTTTTTGAACTGTGATCTTCCTTGAGATGGATTATGGCGTTTTGATTTATAGATGCAACTTTGTTTGAACAAGAAAAAGCTCAGATGATGATGGTGATTATTAGTATCAATTTATTGTCCTTGATCCCATATAAATTTTAAATATTTTCATATGTTATACTCCCAATGTTGGCTTTGTGCTGTATGTTACAGTTTGAAATCTGTAATTACTTTGACAAGTACAATGCTTCGCCTTATCACTAGAAGCAAAATGATGCCTTTTCTCCTTTATGTCCTTAGGTTAGCTTCTGCCTCCATTATCAGGTCATCATTGTAGTACTTCAATTAAAGGATTGATAAAACAGTGGGGAAAATCTGCTGATTTAAGCATGAGATGATGCATAATATGGAACTTGGAAAAGAAGATTAAGCCTTACTTAACAATTGCGAGATTGTACATTGGCTTTGGGAGATAATGCTTGAGAATTAAGCAGACATTCTTTAAGGAGCTAAAAGTGGTGTAATCCATGCTTCCTAGGTTGACAACAATTCTACGGCTCTAGGTTAGGCTTGACAAAAAAGTATGCTCCATGTGTAGCAGTCTTTGGTTATGACGGGTGCAAATGTGGATTTTAGGTAGACTTATGATAGATAGGTCTGGAGAAGGTATCTTTTATTAGAAAATGTTTTAGTGTTAGTGAAGTAAGGGTTTGTGCATTTGCATGAGAAATTACCAAAAGAGGTAAGGAATGTGGCTATGTTGGCTATTTGAGAATGAAATTTCTGGGCATTGACATAAAAAAGAAACATGTATGACATGTAACCATTTGATTGTTGTAAAATATAAACGATGGTTTGTAACTGTAACACTACACTGTCATAACAAATTTCTATATAGAGTTCCTGTTTCTTTCCAAAGATCTTATGGTAATCTAAATGGATTAGTAAACCCTCTAACACACTCCCTCCCCCCCCCCCCCACCCCCACCCAAAAAAAGGGTGATTAGTGTACTGTTATGGCCCTTACATAAAGGTGTATTGCTCACTTGACTGCAAATTGCTACATTTCATTGTGACTATTGTATTCTTTAAGGTTATTGTTATGTTTTTTTCATTTTTCTTTATTTTATTTGTTAGGTCATGCAACAAACTAATGAAATTTAATGATTTTGAGTAATTATTATATTCTTCTCAGATGGGCTGGCGTAAGTGATACTACAGGAGACTACCCATTCAGCCACCACAAGCTCACAGTTCAGTTTTTTGAAGCATCTGCAGCACAAGATAGAAAATTAGAAGGATTAGTTCATAAGGCCATTCAAGAGCTTTGGAGGCCTGATCCTACTGAATTAAACCTTCTCCTAACACAAGGCACTGATTCCACATATCTTAAAGTACCTCCGAAGGCATTTACCCTCACGGGTAGTAGTGATCCTTGCTATCTTGAAGCATATCATTTGGCAGATTCAATTGATGGGAGAATAACATTGCATTTAAAGGTTCTCTTCTGACCAACACCGTTTCTTGAATTAACTTTTTAAACTGGTTCTGATGCAACATAATGTCACTGTTTATAGCCTCTCTATGTTTAGTGTCCATTGCCTCATTTAACTTTCTTATGTTACAACTAGCTATACGAGACAAAAGAATTCATTATTCATTAATTCATCGCTCCTCAGCGGACCTTACTTTTGTGGAAAATGTTTGAACATGATGATGACTACTTTGTTATATTAAAGGCTTAATTGCACTTAAATAATTTAGAGTTTACCTCTCTTTGCACTTATACATCCTATCTTTTATTTTTCACATTTAATATCGTTAAGTTTTTTAAAATAGGACGTTACCACGTTCCGTTAGCGTGTCACTAGAACATTCCCTCAAAGTTTCTCATGTGACTTTCACATGACAAAAAGTGTCAAAAACACCACAAAAGTTCACTAAAATAACTAAAAAACCTCGTCTCTCCTTCTCTCTCTCCATCCCCCTGAGTTTAAGAAAATGGATAAGAGCCAAACCTTCTTCTTTGAGCTTAATTGACAGACTTTGACTCTCTCAATGGGAACACAAACAACATCCTGAGCTTGACAAGAAAACTGACTTGTATCAAGTTAATAAAACTTGCTCAAATTCCCTTTAGACCTAGAAGCAGGAAAGCTCCATCTCCCCCCTCTTGGGCTTTCTGTATGTTCATTGCTTTCTTCCTCTTTTTTGGAAGGAGAGTTGAGAGCTCGAATGGGGAAGTTCGGACAATGGGCTTTGTTGTTGGTGAGGAGAGTGTGGGCATCGGGGGAGAAGAGGAGAGACTGGGGGGTAAGAGAAACTTAGGGGAGAGGATCATAATGAGCATTAGAGAGGGGAATCAATTGGAGAGAGAGGTTTTGATGTGGTTAGAGAAAGGAGGCCATTGATGATGGGTTCCAGGAGAGCGTGGGCTCCCTTCCCCGCCCTAACGAGACCCTTGCTGCAGCAGCCCATCGCAGCAACCCTCCATTGCCGGCATCTCCCTCACTTCCTCTATCTCTAAGGGGGTATTTTCATCCATGCAACAAAAAACTAAATGTTTACACAGTGGGAAACAATAGCGTATATAAATGTTGAAAAACAAAGGGTTTATAAGGGCAAGTGTGAGCAAACTATAAGGTATTTAAGTGCGATTAAGCCTATATTAAATGTCTACCCTACTATTATATCATATATTTGTGTCTTAATTATTTTAACCCCCAGATTGTTTTAGATGTGATGTAGATGTATCCCTAGGTGTGATTTAGGTGTGTCCCTTAAAATACAAGCGCCAAACTTCCACTTCAACCAGAGCTAAGATCGCTTGGTGCGAGAAATCTTTGGGCTACAGAGGGTTGTGTCTTTTTATTTTTCATCCAAATTTCATAGATAATTTGTTGTTATTGTGCTATTTATTCAGGATAAAATATTGTATCTTGACTACTAAAACTTGCTACAGATTCTAAATTTGACTGAGCTAGAACTTAATATTGTGTAATTTTGTACTTCACCCTAATTTCAGAGATAATTTGTGCTTATTTTTCTATTTATTTGGGATAAACTACTGTATCTTCTGAGTTCTGACCAAAAAATTGTTGCAGATTCTAAACTTGACTGAGTTAGAACTTAATAGGGTGGATATCCGGGTTGGACTGACTGGAGCACTATATTATATGGATGGATCTCCCCAAGCAGTTAGGCAATTGCGACATCTTGTCTCACAGGTTTGTTCATGACACTCAAGTCTGCATTTATATATGCATGTCATCTTTTTGTGTATTTCCATGCCTTTCTGCGGATAATACGACTTGACCAATTTATCCTGGTTAATTTGAGGTTTGAGTGTTGATATGCTTCTTGACTAATTGAGTACTTAGAGTTAATTTATCCGGGTTAATTTACTGGTTACACTATTATGCTTCCTTGGTCATTCTTCTACAAGAACGCTTTCATGATTTGTACCGAAAAATCAATGAGTAAAATTTAATCAGTAACTTTGCGAACAAAATGGGATATTTTAAAACAGTTTAGCCAAAACTCAAGTTGTTAACGACTCCGAGGTTATCAATGTGCGAGGCACAATGTGGGGGCACAAAATATCTTTACACACACATGTGTAAGGTGCAATGTGATGCGCATATCCGAGTGAAGCGGGGTGAACACTGCACACCTAATTTTTCAAGATAGATAATCGAGCATGAAAGTACATGTTTATGAATTCTGACATAGAAGTATGTCAAGATAAATAATATCTACTACCAAATCACAAATAGAAGTCATAATGCTAACACTTCCAACATAGTAGCGAAGATCATAATTTTCCAAATCAAAAGTCAAATCAAGACAAATATCTTAGCAAAGTCAAAAAGTAAACGAACAGGAGTTAGGGTCCTCAATCAAGCTACTAAAAAGGCCTAAGGGTGAAGTTTTCTTTTTGGAACATGGGTTATCGGGCATAAAGATTCAATTAAAATGCTAAATAATAAACAACCACAAGGTTATGCATTGCATGCGCGTTGTACAAAGCTCCCTTAAGCATCGCTTACGAGGTGTAAAATGGTGCTGCCACATTAAATGCGGGGTGCTTCGCCACTGCCCCCACATTGCAAGGCACATGAGGCGCAATGAGGCGTGCACCTTTGATAACATTTGCCATATCCCTTTTCCCTTAGATGCTTGAGCTTTAAGCAATGTACCTTTTAATGTGTATGAGACAACCATATTGAAGGATATAAACACATATAGGGTTATAACTATTTTCACTTTGTGAAACCTATTTATAGGCTTTTAAATTTTACTGTGCTCAGGTAGCTCACACAATTGGTAACCAAATTTATTCATCTGATTACCAGTTTCAGTTTACTGAAAGTGGCCTTCTCCCTTCTCTCAGCTCGATTTCCTATTTCACCATCTAATACATACATAAAATGTGATGAATATATCCTTTCCGAGGTCAGGGTGCAATTGGTATTGTTATATGCGGCATAATATTTGCAAGGACTTGCAACTAAGTTTCCTTCTGTACCTACCATGTAATACATAGGTACAGGGAGCAATTTGAAGTAAATCTCTTTCCTTTCCTGAGAAAAATGTACTATGTTGTATTTAGCACAGATCAAAAACAATAAAAAGTTATGTTTCTAATTGTTTGTTGTTCGAACATATGAGCAAAAAAGTTATCTTTCATATCGCTTTAGTACTAGGAATTCATATCTATTGCATCAGACATGATCCTGTATTTAACCACATGTCAAAAGGGATAATAATTATGTTGCTATATAGCACACATTGAGAATGAAGTAGATTGCTGAATGAGACTTTTGTGAATAGTCACTCACTACTTACTAGAATCTCTTTCCTTCTTTGAGAAAAAAGTATTATTGTGTTTAGCACAGATTTAAAACAATGAAATATTATGTTTCTAAATGTCTGTTGTTTGAACATATACGCAAAAAGTTGATAATGAAGTATAGTTTCTATAGTTGGTCTTGTTAACAACCTCTCACTAGAATCTTCCAGATTTCTCAAACAAAAAACATCTTTGATATCGCTTTAGGACGAGCAATGCATATCTATTGCATCAAGCATGAACCTGTATCTAACCGCATCTTAAAAGGGATAGTAATGAAGTACAGTTTCTGAAGTTGGTCTTGTTAATGACCTCCCAGCACAATCTTCCAGATTTCTCAACAAAAAAAAAATTTTGATATCGCATTAATACAAGCAATGCATATCTATCACATCAAGCATGAACCTGTATATAACCACATATCAAAAGGGACACCTGTATTTAACCACATAGTATTTAACCACATATCAATAGGGACAATAATTATGTTACTAAAACATATGAGAATGGAGTAGATTGCTGAGTGAGTAGATTGCCGAGTGAGACTTCTGTGAATGATCTCTCACTACTTACCAGAAACATTCAGATTTCTCAAAGACAAAACACGATATATGTTGACTTTAGGGTTCTTAACCACATGTTGGTAACTGATGGTAAGTAATAGAACTCCAAAGCACAAGCTATTGTGTAAGCTCTTTGAAGTTGAAACTTTAGTAACTGTTAGGAAAATCAAATGCAAACCATCATCCCTAGAGCTTCATGATAATGCATCTGGTCTTATATCATGCAATCTGTTCTTTGTCATGTGCAAATGGATACTGGCATCTGCAGTTATAATAAATGAAATGTCCAAATATCTAACCAGCTCTCTCAGGTTTAGCATAAGATTAGTGAACTCAGTCAAGAAATAATGGGGGTAAACAATATTGATCAGCTGTTTGTTAACAGTTTTTAGTTATAGCACAAGCATGGGCATAGAGAGAGATGCCAGGAACATGAGCAATGATCATACTAGAATTTTCTTTATAAACAAACATAGTATTGGGAGGGGTGTCAGTAAAATGAGCAATCATCAGACCAGAATTTTTCCGGAACATCTCTGGTGCACGTACTTCTAATATGTGGTCCAAGAGCACTTCAAGAGTGCATGGTCAAGATATTGAATTCATACGGTAACTCTTTTCCTCTGATAAAAGTTAGGTCCAATCAAGTTTAATAAAAATGCCATTCAGTTTCTTTTAAAACCCTAGGAGGTTCGTTTAACTTCAAGCTTAGACAATGTTTACATTTAAACTCAGAACTAGAAAACATTCATCAATCCATTGTCACCTCAAAGACTTGAATTGCTCAAGCACTCATTTTCTTTTCTTATCCATACATTTAGCCGTATGATTCTGTTCCCTGCCTTGGGAAGGAACTACCTGCCAGAGCTCCTTTATGAATGGCTTTTCCTAAATGGATAAGGTGACTACTTAATTTGCGTATATAAGGTATTCTACCATTGTAGTTATTTCGATCCTTTCAAGTTACATGCATCCCGAGCCTGAGGTATTCCTTCTGTTTCAATCTCTTATGTTAGATGGACATTATAACTTGGAACTGTTTGGATAGGTTTGGGATGTGGTATCTCAATTTATTATCCTTCCTAGAAATTCTTCAGTGTATTTAAGGTTATAAAAATAAATGTACCACTTTCCTTCTTTGATCACCAACTTTTGGTGGGTTTGGATACAAAAGAGGGTAGGGGAGGGGAATGATTAGAGTAATCCCAAAGGAAGGGAGTGAAAACGGAGGGGAAGTGATAGAAATAATTTTGTTTGGATAGACAACCAGGGGAAGAGAGGGGTAAACTATGATTTGTGTTTGTTTAGAGTAGAAAATAGGAAGGGAGGGAAACTACATGACAAATATGACTTAAGTCTAGGGGCAGTCTTGGAATTTTAAGAAAAGATCACTTAAAACTCAATCTCTCCCCTCCCAATCCGTCCACTTTTGGAGGGTTAGGAAAATGAAGAAATTTGCTTCTTTTTAACCCTCCCAACCCTTCCCCTCACTAAAAAAGTGTAAACAGACACAATTTTTGGGTGGTTAGCATTGCAACCTTCCCAACTCCTCCCCTCCCCTTTTAAAAAAAGCTATCCACACCAAGTTGAAGCAATGAAGCCCTATGACACAAGCTAAGGTTGACGAAAAACAACAAAGGAAGCCTACAATTTTATTTGAAAAAGCAAGATTCATGCTACCCAATGCACCACTCATATCTTTTTTGGTTTCCCCACTATTTGATGTGCATATTTCATAAATCCACCTCAATTAATTCCATAATTATGAGATAAACTCACCTTGTGGTGTGGAAACTTCATATCTGCTTATGTAAGCCGCTGGTTATCTAAGAATCAGAAACATCATTTAGTAAAATTAATCGAGAGAGAAGGATAATTAGGTTTTTACCTGAGTTTCTCTATTTAATGCGTGATTGCGTGAATAATGCAAAGCTAGCTAATGCCCTTCCATGATTCTCATATTTTGAAGAGTTGTATGTATTTTAACAACAACAAAGCCTATATCCCAAATATTTGGGGTCGGCTATATGAATCCTATTCTTCCATGTCACTATTATGACTCATTATCTTCGTTAAATTAACCATTATTATTATTCTTCTTAATTGCTTCCAACCAAGTTCTTTTAGGTCTACCTCTAGATCTCTTTGCCCCCATTAACTATAATATTCACTTTTCCTAATCGGTGTACTAAGAGGTCTCTGTTGTACATGACCAAACCACCTTAGTCGATTTTCTCCTTTTAATTATCAATAGGAACAACCTCTAATTTATTACGGATGCACTCATTTCTTATCCTATCTTTTAATATATACCCACAAGACCAACGTAACATTCTCATTTCCACTGCACTCATTTTCTGTATATATTGCTTTTTAATTGCTCGATATTCAGATCCATAAAGCATTGTTGGTCTTATAACCGTTCTATGGAATTCTTTCTTTAGTCTCATAGATATTCTACGATCACATAAGAATTGCATTAATTAACTATGGCATTTGCATTTTTTTCAATTGTAGGATCCTGTCCTCAGCAGTGTAACTGTTGGAGTCTCACATTTCGAGAGATGTGCCCTTTGGGTTCAAGTGTTATACTACCCATTTTATGGAAGTAGTGCTGGAGATTACGAAGGAGATTATGAAAGTGAAGATCCTCAAATCTTGCGTCAGAAGAGAACCCTAAAGCCAGAGCTTGGAGAGCCAGTGATCTTAAGGTGTCAACCTTATAAGATTCCACTGACTGACCTTCTCTTGCCTCATAAATGTTCGCCTGTTGAATATTTTCGACTGTGGCCAAGTCTACCAGCTATCCTGGAGTGCACTGGTACGTACACTTACGAAGGAAGTGGCTTTAAGGCTACCGCTGCACAACAAAGTGAGGCATCCCCGTTTCTGAGTGGACTGAAATCCCTTTCGTCGAAGCCTTTCCATCCAGTTTGCTCTCACATAATTCGTACAGTAGCAGGGTTTCAAGTGAGTTCCAAGTCTGTTCATTGTTAGCATGTTATTGATCTATGCTTTATAGAATATCTCAGCATGTTGGTAGTAGATCATAGATATCTCCTAATGAAGTTTCTAATTTTAAGTTACTCCTAATGTTAAAATGCCTATATGACTAAGTGCTGGAGTTACTGTTAGTTTTGAGTATAGGTGGGCTGGTGTGTCTCCACATACTTGGGGTGTGTTGCTAACCTGGCACATCCCTACCTTGGATGTGTGCCATACTGCTATGTCAGCGACACACTAGCCAACTAAGGGTTGTTTGCTTCCATGCGTTTGGTGGGGATTTTTTCCAACTTTGCATTGAGAAATGGGACATGCAAAGTTTTAAGTTCTGGTTTTTTATGAAACCTATTATTTGTTGGTATTTTTCATACGATGAATTTGGAGTTTCCACGTAGGATAGATGCATCAACTGTAATTCTCTATTATTGTGCTGGATTTTAGCGGTATTTGTGATTTTAGTTAGATATCCTCAACAAAATTCAAGTGAAACCAAACAGAACTTTTGTTGGATTTTATCCTTCATGCGAATTCTCTTTAATATTCATTGCAAACAAACAAGATTTTTAAGTATGGATTTTTCGAAGTCCCTTACGTGTGTCAAAATCCTTTGAGATGCAATCCACAAACCAAACGACCCCTATGTGAAGGGACAGATCACAGCTTGTATGCTTGTTTAGTTTTTCCTAGGAAATTTCAGTATTAACATCACTAATCTTGTTATTTCCCAATCTTCTCACTGACAGTTATGCTTCGCTGCTAAAACTTGGCACGGTGGCTTCTTGGGAATGATGGTGTTCGGCGCTAGTGAAGTAAGCAGAAATGTGGACCTTGGAGATGAAACCACCACCATGATGTGCAAATTTGTCGTACGCGCATCTGACGCATCAATCATAAAGGAAATAGGGTCAGACGTGCAAGGCTGGCTCGATGACATAACCGATGGCGGAGTTGAATACATGCCTGAAGATGAAGTGAAGTCTGCTGCTGCTGAAAGGCTGAAAATTTCAATGGAGAGAATAGCTTTGCTTAAGGCAGCCAGACCTAAACCTCAACCCCCAAAGATAGAGGAAGAAGAAGAAAATGAGGAAGAGAAGAAGAAAAAGGAGGAGGATGTTGATGAAAATGGATTACCGAAAGGACCCTCGACGATATCTGCTCCTACTGCAGAAGAGGTAGAACACCGAGCTCTTCAAGCAGCGGTGATTCAAGAGTGGCATATGTTGTGCAAGGAAAAAGCTGTTAAAGTTAACTAATTTCAGAGTTTTAATTTCAGAGTTTTCTCAATGTTTTTTGGTCGATGTACTGATTGTAATCTATTCTTTTGTTCATAATGAGGGGTTTTTTTTCCCATACAGGTTTGAAAGTACTAGTTGTTTGTTGAGTTATGAGAATTTAGTGATCATTGTTTGAGATGTATTACTATGAGTTACACGACTGTTGAATCTGTTGTAATAGAAATAGTTTATTTGCTGAGGGATTGAAATGTACATTGTAAGGCGTGTGGGACTATGGCGGGAGCTTGAGAGTTATATGATTGTAACTAAAGAACCCTGGACTACATTTGCTACGGCAGCCAGCGTTTTTTTATGTTCTCTAGGGCACTTGTCACTAGTTGTCTATTTATTGCTTCAAAAAATGAGAAAGAATTTTGAGTATAATTATTTAAGTGAAATAAGAAAAATTTTTGACTTTTCAATCTATATTGGTGTAAAAGTAATGACGCACTTAAATCTGTTCGCGCGCACCAAGAAATTGGTGAAACACACATAATAACAACGTGACTCTAGGATTTGCTTCAATCAAGGAAAGCGAAAGCACAAATGTGGCCTGGCCGTGACATTGGGTGGGGGGGGGGGCAGCACCTGTCCTGTGATGGCATTCTACCGTATTTGCATTTGTAAACTAGTTTGGTGATCCCTGTGCCGTGTGTTGAATAATAATAAATTTGATGCTATTCAAAATAATAACAGCAACAATAACAATAATAACTTTGATGATACTTTTCTGTTTGTTTGCTTAATAAGGTGACTTCCTTACTGTCACTGCAACTTGAAGTAACCAAGGCTTACGCAAAAACACGAAAGATGAATAAACACATAACTGCTGCTTCAGGAGGGCAATGGAAATAACTGCCACACAAATAAGCAACTCAAAATTTCTGATCATTGAGCAGTAATCAATATCATGTGCATTGATTTATATTTAGCTGTACATAAGCACATAAAGTTTATTCCCCGCTACTGCGCCACAATGGCACATCAGCATGCCGCGCACAGATGCTCCCACCATCAAAAACTCACATCATTTAACACTTGCAGGGACTTTTTGCCAAACTCAAGTTTCTTGGACGCAAACACCATGAGAAGATCCTAATCTAAGACTTCTCTCACTTGATGGAAACTTGAAAGAGCCCAAACTCGATAACTCAATAAGCCCACTGGAAAGTGCTTTAATTCCTTACAAGAACAGGCGCGGGTGGCTTATAGCTAGGAGAGCTCACCTCGAGTGAAGTCGAAACAAGCCTATCCTTGACATTGACTGCGTTTGTAACTACCTCCGAGGAGTTTGATTCACTGCTTTCACCATGCTCAGGCCTCCCCCAGATCTTAATGTGCCCTTCCCTTGAAACCGTCACCACCGATTCACCAGTAAATACCAAGCCAGAAAGAGGTTCAACGTGCACCCGATGTGCAACTACAGGTGAGAGTTTCGGCACATCCTGCATGCTTGGAGCTGGTTGAAGAGTACCCACAGGGGTAATATCGTCCCAATGAGCGCGAGGACTGCCGCTGCTAAATGTAGGGGACCCACCTGGTGGACAGCAGCGTAGAGGAACGACGATTTCGTCCATTGCTAGGTCCCACATAAGCAACTGGGTGTCCTAAAGACCATAATAAGAAACATGATCAGTTTGAGTGAAGATGCTACATTACATAGTCTCGTACTTAATCAGCAGATATTGTGTAGGGAGGGTGACACCTAACATATCACGAATCTTGAAGCACAGCAGTAATGTCTATTGTGCAGTCACTACTTTCTATTAGTGCAGTTTTCTCTGCAATGATAGACTACATTTTATACGCCAGGTGTCAACCTCTTCTTCCTCTCTATATGATTCTATATGATTTTGTGGAGTTTTTTCCCGTCAAAACCACATTGCTTGTTACAAGAGTAAATATTAAGCTCATGATTTTAACATAAAAAAACTGAAATTTTTACGTAACTTCATATTCACAAGATACATAGCAGTAAGCAAATATGTAAATTGGAACTTGAATGACATTAAGATATAACTACATGGACTAAAGAACTATTAATTATAGTTAAAGAAACAAGGCTCTGACATGGTATTGATCTCCATACTTGGCACAAAAAAAAAAGTTTACCTGGCCAACAGAAGCAAATCTATACACAACGTTTTCTGCGGTTCCATCTGAGTTTGGAGCGGACCAGTAGGAATCAAATGCAACACCACTAACCTGTAAATTATCTTATTATAAATCTTTAATGTGTTAAATAAGTGTCAGGTGACCAAAAATGAAAAGGATATATGACTTTAGACTTACCCATGAATTATGACCCTCGCCCCATGCTACTACCTTTCGATCTTCCATGCTCCAAACCTGTACCAGATCATCTTCTCCACCAGTGAGTACGTATTTTCCATCAGAACTGCAATAAATATATTTCACCTCAATTCAAATTAAAAGACATTAAACAGCTAATTTGTAGATATACCCAAGAAAAGAGTACAAGCAATTTGCAGACTATGGCAAAGCCAGAAAAGAAACAAGATAAATAAGGGCAATAGGCAAAACAACGATATGAATAAATACACGTAAATATAGTTAATCAACCATGTATTAGTGTTGAGCCACAGGTCCAGAGCATAAGTACGTCTATATCTCAGATATTTGGCTATCTACATTAGTTATTCTTCTTTGTTCAGACCTTTGAGGATATGGCTAAACAGTACACAGTTTGCACAACTGTAGAACTGTCAACAGCATTAACAAGATGCTGATAAATTTCAAAAATATACACTTACAAACAGTCTCCAGTTTGCATAGTTATCAGAATAAATGGAAAAATCTCAAAGTAATACATAAAGCCGATAATTTTGACAAACATACAATTCAAAATAGTTTATGGTTTGCATAATTATCGAAATAAATGGAAAATCTTAATTAAAAGTAATATACTTTGCTAGAAGTTGATCATTGAAAGCTACCTATCACATGAAACAAATGACTACTATGAAAATGCTTGTTACCTCCAAGAGCAACACAGTAAAGCACCATAATAGCTTTTCCCACCACAAACTAATTGCTCCTTAGAATAATCAAATACTCTCAAATAACCTACAAGAAGTACCATTGTCCATGTAACATTTGAATATCCCATGTAACATAATAATAATAATAATAACAGGTACCAGAAGTTAAATTAAATTAATCAAAATAAAAAAAATACCATCTCTGCCTACAGTGGCCAAATGTGTTCCATCCGCTGAAAAAGAAATGTTGTTGATTGAACCTTGGCAAACATGCCATCTCGCTATAGGATTGCTCTGCACTTAAACAGATCACGCATCAGAATACACAATAAGTCCTATTATTTGATAGCACTACATCAGAAGCATAAAGCATCAGTAATTTGAGAATTGCATTTAAATGTGGGGAAATTATATTTCGAAAAACCTACCTTACTAGATCTTGCATGTGTCACAGTAAACTGGCTTTGATCCTTGACAGCAGGAAAAGGAGAGTCAACAGCTCCATCCTTGCCCTAAGCAATGAGCATAGTGATCTCTATGTAAGTAACCTTATTCATATTGATAATAATGAATTTACTCGATCAGAACCCACTTTTTCATACACATATAGGTTTCCATCGGCATGACCAGCAACAAAAGTGCCATCGCCATTTGGCACCCACGCAATGCACGAGCAGCGACTACAGATAGCAAATAAATCAGATGATTAATGCCATTCCTACCTCATAAAAAAGAGAATAAATCATAAGAAATTCAACTTCTAAACTCATTATCAAGTTGCTGGCTTCACAAGCTTGTATGGCATCTACCGAGAAGCAGAAAATAGATAACATTTATAACCAATTAGCTAAATAGTTTAAATTTAAGAGCACAACGTCCTCTATGGAAAATTGTGCGTCACATTCCCTTGGAATGAGTGCACTGCATAGAGGGATCACTAAGAACTAAGAAGGATGTCAATTATCCTCTCTTAAAGAGCAGTGGAGGGGTATGCTACTTAAAAGATATGGGGAAATAAAAACCTTCTAGTTTATGAGTTCTCAACATTTTGCATTTAACTTTCACGGAAAAGAATACTACTAGACACCATATAATTTTCAGCAAGAACGAACATGATTTCTCTAACCAACATGAATTTTCAGTTAAAATCACCTAAATATTTTCATCTTATTCAAGTATGAAAATGAATTAGACAAAGAAACTTCTTCTGCAAACTGCAGAGACTGATTTAAATAAGTAATGACAATTTCAGTGGATATTACAAATTTATACTTTAGATCATAATCTACTAACATAACCATGTTTTAAACCTACAAAAGCGCAAAGGATCTCACAAAACTAGAAGAAATTCCATAATGCGCTCACCATATTCAAATAGAACTAATTTGACCTGAAAATCAGACCTCAGTGCAATCATGACTGACTACACTCAAGCAGATAATTATGTTAAGTATGTACACTATAACTCCAATGTGTAGAAATTTATGTGTTGTGAGTATATTTCCACAGTAGAAAGTAGTAAAAAGAGATGGATTTTAATATGAAGGTAGGCCTAAGACCTACTAGATTAAGATTTTCGGCCAAGAGTGATGCAAACCTATATTTAAGCCCTACGTTACTCCCAAGGGTACCAGATTCACAGCAATGTCTACAAGTTTCTGATAGCTCTGAACTTTCGCAAGCAACCTTTACAAACTCTATCGAAAGCACATACTGTCCTAAGATAAGGTGTTATGAGCATCAACTACAACTGCTTTATTTATTTATTATTATTATTTGCACCATTGCGGTGCGTAGATGTGAACTCCACAAGTATGGATCACCATTTTTGCCCATGCATTGGTCCGTCATCTAAGCCAAACTTCCGTATGCTCAATAGTTACCCAGCCTTGTCTCTTTCTAAGCCCTACAGCTGCCTTATTAGTTTCACATGGTCTAGCGAGTACCTCCTCATGAAAGTAGTCTAGACTATGTTACCTGGGTACTTCTATCTGAGTGTCATACCCGTACCTAACACGTACCCGGCCTGTATCCGTACCCAAACTCCTTGGACACTCCTCGCATATATGCATACATTTATTCGGGCATCTACTTAATTAAACAATACATGTTCTAATTTAAAACACTTTTCATACATCTTTTGAGCATATATGCTACACTTCCCACCCACTCCTTGTAACTCATTGAATATAGGTTAGGTTCCGAACTATGATTTTAAAGGGTCGTTTGGATGTCTAGCTCAAAAACTAGCAATTTTCCAATTTATAATCCACAAAATAAAAGGAACATAAAGATGTTATAGAAATGTTATAGAGATTTAAATTCTCATTACACGTGAATGAAAACAATATTGATCTAATGTAAATTATTAATTCCAATATATAATATGTATGTGTATAAATATTTATATAGACGTGTCCCATACCCTACCTTTTACAAATTTACCGTGTCCCGTACCCATGCAACATAGAGTCAAGATAACTTCCAATTATGTTAAATCGACTTAAAGTTATCTACTATGCTTTGTATGCTATATTCTTAAGCTCTTTCTGGTGCAAGTAAAACCCGGTTTGCAGTACATATTCTTCACAGAACTTGATGGCTACATATGTGCCATAGCTAACATATTGATACATACTAGTTCTGAACTGTTTTGCCAATTATATCAAAAATGTTGTACTATTTTAAACAAGCAACTTCACTTCAGCGGTAAGCAACATAAGCAGGTATTGAGATGCCAATTCTAATGACAGCTGCATACCTCATGAATCCCATGAGCACCTTTTAGTGGAATCAACAAAGAAACATAATAGCTTTAGGAATTTTTCAACTAGCCAATTCAATTATACGCTATACAAACACATAGCTTTAAGAAGTCTCCAACAAGAGGATTCAGTTAGACACTATACAAACACAATAACTTTAATAACCCTTCAACTAGTCAAGTCAAATGTACATTATGAAGCTAAACCATGAATCCACTACAATGATGCTCAAATTCTCTAGTTTTCTTCCTAACATTAACTCAGAACCTCGTCCCATCTTTTGGCACCAACTATACACTAATTTATTCTTTTTCATAACACAACGCATAGAGTCTTCAAATCAAGAAGTAGATAAGCAGACATTAAGAAAGCATGTGCTCTGAGGCAAGCATTTGACACCAAAATACTATGGGGAATCAGGTTAGTCAAAGGTCAGAAGATCCATCAAAACCAGCTAAACTTGCCTCTCAGATATTCTTGTTTGCAGTGAGAATAGCTTTATTCATCTGAGTGTAGTAAAATTTACATAAGGAATATGGGAATTTACACTTCGTTGAGATCAGATCTTCTGATGCTAATCAAAGAGCTAAATGAATAAGTACAAACTTCCCTATGATGGGTGTGTGAACATGAACTAAGATATTGTTTTGTAATTTCGTAGTTTATATCATATTATTTAACTTGACATATTTGTTATGTTAAAATTCATAAAGATGTCCATTCATGCTTGTTTGTCTATCTTGAAAAATTATGCGGGCTGTGTCCCACTTCACTAAGGTGTGTGCCTCACTTCACTAAGGTGTGTGCATCGCATTGCACTTTGCGCATGGTGCCTGCAAAGGGGCATTGCATCGTGCATTGTGCCTCGCACCTTGATAACAATGATGACTCGGAAATATTTGCATTTACATTTCTATAAGACGTAATCTCAATATTTTATTTATTATTGAAGGATTGCATGATTTTCCAACTATTCAAATCCAAACATTGATCTCAACCACTAACTACTTCAGAAGACAGGAAATAAACCAGAAAGAATAGTCAATTTCTAATATGACCAATCCAGTATCATCCCGGGTAAGAATTACAGACCTAGAATGGAATATACATTCTTCCAGAATAAAGGTAGTATGGAATATCATCCAACTGTTTCGTGTCCCTTTTAGTAAAATTGTGAGCGGGTGTCATGTGAACACCTATCTTGCATGGACACTTCTACCAATGAAGTCATACGCGGTCAGAACTCCCACACTCCTTGGACACTCTTTGAGTATATTCATACTTATATTCAGACGTCTACTCAAATAATACATATTTTAATTCAAAATACTCATCGTGCACTTCTTGGACTTATATCTTATATTTCACATCCACTTTCTGAAACTTCTTGGACAAGGATCGAGTTCATTTCACCACATACTTAGTCCAGAACTATGATTTTAGAAGGTAGTTTGCGTAAAACGAGTGGTTTCCCAATTTATAACATACTTATTAAAATATCTTTTTATTCTCATAACATGTGAATAAACAATGCTGATTTCATCTAAATTATTAATTTCAATATATAAATATGTAATTATATATATAGACATGTCCCTGTATGGCCGCATCCAACCTTTTACAAATCTTCTTTGTCCCCTACTCATACCCGTGTAACATGAGTGTGCACTAATACAATAGCACGATGTGAATTAACCATTTGAAATCCTGAAAGTGCAGAGATTACAGTGAAATGAAGCATAAAATGCAGGAATAACCACAAAAAATATCAAGCCAAACTCCACTACATTTAGATTAAGAGAATAATGAAGTATAGAGATAGGTTGAAGGACAATTGCAATTTGCATAAATTTGTTTGTAGTTTATGAAGCAAGCAATACATGCCTATTATTAATTGCACCATCTTTGTTGTAATGTTGAGCTCCCACAAGCTTCTTCCCAAGATCCTGCAACTGCTGCCTCAATGACACAGAGTAGACTAGACCACCATACAAATGATATTGTAAAGAGCAGCAGTGCAATTAGCATAAGATCATAAAACCAGTAGGAAAAAATCAGTATAAACCAACAAACTCACCATCTCCTGACTGCAACCCAATGAGCAAATCATGTCCATCCTTAGCCTCGGAATCAAATGCATGGCAGATTGGATTAGAGTTGCTAAAATGGATGGCCTTGATTGGATCCTGTAGGATATTACCATAGCCACAAAATAGAAGGTAGGAATAATTAGGTAAAAGGCATTTCTGTTGAAATGGAATAACCAAAACGTGTGAAGTCCGTGAGAAGTTTGCACATGATTCATAAGAACGTTAAAATTAGAAGTATGTAATGGAAAATGAGAACGTGTTAAATATTTATGAATATCAAAATTCTAGAGAAATATTCAAAGAATGAAAGAATAAGATTGATTAATGTAGCATCAGACAGTGACAAGTCAACCAATCTCCATGAACAATTAACAGGAAAATTTGTAATATCCCCTGATTTTCACATTGTTCAGCTAGCACACCTACTTGTCTTGGTTCTGAAGTTCTAGTTCAACATAAAGAACTTCGCACTCTCAGGAAAAGCATTTATGTTTCCAATTTTTCCCTTAGCCTTTAGTGCTCATGATTGACAGTTTAGGGTGCAATGGTAATGGGTCTAACTATTAAACCCAATAAAAAGTAGGTCTAAAGCAACAACAACAACAACAACAAAAGAAAAAGAAAAAGAAAAAAAGAACTTGCGACTGTTTTGCTTCTTCACCCATGTCTCCTACTCCTCCCATCTCCTAACTCTAATGCTTACTAGTTTCTTTGTCTTCTATTTTTCCCTCATTAAATGCTAATCCACCCTTCTCTTCTCCTGCTATACAATAAGTCATGATAATAATTCTGATCCCTAATCAACTTGAATTCTAGGGAAAAAAATTTATACAACCCACTTTTTGATTATACCGTGGGTGGAAGCAAATAATTCATGTTTAGGGTTATGAAGGATAAAGGACAACATGTAACCGGATAAATCAGGTTACGAACATGAGTTCAAGAGTCACCAATGATGGAAGAATAAACAATTATGAGGTAGTAGGAGTTAAAGTTAAGGTTAAGAGATGGGAGGGAATGTGGATGGAAAAAGAAATATCCGGGTTTTATACTGGATAAGCATTGACCAAAATATCAATAACAGTTAGGTCATTGTTTATTTTCCTCAGTAAAATAGGGACATGCTTTTGTCTTAGTATTTTTTGAAAATTAGGTTCGCTTTAATCTTTACCTAATATGAATCATGACTACGTTTAAAATTGGTATCCTCTTAACCATTAGTAATAATTGTACCCTAGCACATTAGGAGTTATCCAAACAAGTAATATATGAGGTATGCCATGTCATGTGACGATGACCTTAGATGGAAGGGATGAATGTGTCAACGATCTCATTTTAAAATATGATAAGGCCATCATTACGGGTAAAAACTTAGTGAGGTCATTTAAGAACTTGTATGAACCCAAGCAAGCAGAGGCGGATCTAGTTTGAGCAAAGTGGTGTACGAGTACAAGTCTTGATATCTTTCGCAAGTGAGGACATATTTGTGTGCTTTGCATGGATTTAGCAAATAACCATCCCAATACAAAAATCCCATGTTCCTCATTAAATAAATAAATAAATGCTTGAGTCCTCCCATCGATCATAGTCAATTTTCTCTGATGTTAGATATGGCATATCTCGGTCCACGATTCACAGATTTATTCATGAAAAAAGACTTGTCATTGACATCTATAGCAAAATGTGTCAATTATATATACTCTAAATAGTCACAAATTCCCAAATAAATGTGTTTATAATTATGGTATTAAATATAATAAATGTAATAACTATTTAACCAGAAACTAAAAAGACAAGTATCACTTTTGAAACCTATTACTATTTATATTAAATCTAGATATGTTATATAAACATATGAGGATTATATTATTATGCTCAACTGCTTGGACACTAAACATATTTAACCACCCATAAACTAGTAAATCTCTTAAATATACAATTCAAAATCCTCCACCATCAAATCCTCCACCCACTTGCTCATCTGCTTATCCGCACCAACACCCCCACTCTGATCTACCCTCTTGACATTATTTTGAGTAAACCTCACCACCGAATTCTCGAGATTGAATGCCACCCTCGTCCCTTGCAACAGCATGTTCCCGATGATCGATAAGAACATGCTCATTGGAGGATGTAAAACAATAAAGCTCCTTCCACTTCCCACCGATTCGAAAAAAACAATTCTTCTTCGGCTCCTCCCTCCCAGAGAAATGAAATGAGACCTCCAGCACTTCCTCGTTGCTACATCCGAAAAGATTATAACATGTATCAAAAAATAGCCTCTTAGCCTTTGGGAACCTCCCCATCCACTTGACGAACATGTTTCCTATAGTGTTGTAAATGTCAGTTTGGAGTATTATTAAGGTGGAGCCGGCGTCGATGATGTTCCCACCACTTCCGGTGGCATCTATTGCGGAGACCGATGGAGAGAAAGAGAGCAGTTTGGGATCCATGGCTGTAGCATACCTTGTAAATGCATCTACCATAGTGTCAGGCTTGGAGATTGAGCGGCATGAATTGTTGTGATGAGCACGAGAAAGGGGAAAAGTGGAGGCAGCAAAGGGATCGTAGATCGGATCGATCTGCTGGTAGCAATTGTTGCACGAGTCACACTGCATCTAGTAGAGGTCAATCCTGGTATCGATGATCAAGAACATTGGTTACCGTTATTGACCAATGCTCACTGTAGCTAGGCATTGCCCGCTACTATCCTTTAGGCTCCGCCACGACACAATCGGGGTATTGATAGCCTCTCCATCGGAGTCAATTGCAAGGAATTTGCTAAGGCTTGTCGATGCAGACAATTTTACACTTAGGGGTAGTTTCGGCGACGGCAAGCTCGGGTCAAGGTAGTGTAGTCATGGAAGGAGTGCGAAAAATGTATTGGGAAGGAGATGATGGCGGTGGTGGAAAGAGCACTAGATCGGAGGCAAAGGAGATATAGGACCAACATAAGTTTTGATTGAACCATTTAACAGTGTTTGAGATTTGAGCGCGCGGGCGAGTTGAAATATAATAGGAGTGGGGAGGAGAATCTTTTTCCTTTGAGGGGAGGTGGTGACAACTGGTATAGCCGAATGAATCCCACTCAAACCCCTTTTAATACCCCTCTCGCTTTCAATCTTACTAATGTCATGTTATCTCAAGAAAGCTATTGGTTACTAATTTTCTTGCTAATTGCACTACAGTTTAGGTAATGACATCAAATATTATTAAGAAAATGAAATGAAGAGAATGTGGTAGTTATATTGTTATTTGTTTCTCTATGAAGTAGGTTGCATCATGCGATGTAGTAATTGTCCTTCATTTGGAGATTGGTCTATGAATATCTTTTTAACCATTTACTTAATGTGATAGTGCTCTCACTTCTTCTTAAAGCACAACTTCTCCTGACATTTAATTTTATCTTCTAAAAACCTTCTTCAAAACGATAAAATTGATTATAGGATAAAAATATGTTTGTCAATTTTATATTAGTAGTCCAACTATAGACAGTAAAGATCATATTATTGAACAAATTGATAAAGAAGATTGGATTTCTGTTTTAAATATTTTTTAAGTTATTTGATTTTAATATTTATTTTTATTTGTTCATATTAATTTTTATTAACCAAAAACTCATGTAATAAAGATTAGTTTATAGGTCATGATTGTTATTACCTTTGACCGATTTATTTTTATAACAACTATTTTATTATCATCATGAAACCAAGGGGTCATTCTACCTATGCAAATGGTCTATAGCCTAAGAGTTGTAGAAAAACAAAAAAAAACCAAAAATTATGAGGGGAAACTCTTTTTCTCTTTCATTTTTATCTTGTAATAGGTGGGATGATACGCGTTGCATGTCGTCAAGTATCTTGATTGCTTTTTTAAAATCTATTTCTTCAGATCGGTTGTGAAATAGTTTAAGGTTATCATAAAATACATCAAAATGTTGGTAAAAGCTTGTTGGTTTTAATATATTACATAATTCAAATGATACATAAATTCTATGGTTTTGGAACCAAACATCCTTCATAAGATGTAAATTATGAAAAATATTGTGCATATCCTAAATGATGATTTATTGAAATGCAATATAAGTGGTTTCCGTGCGGACTGTGGATATCCATTTTTCTCAGATATTCTTATCATTAACTCATTATTATCATCATTATTTACTATTATTATTTTGGAAATATTTGAATTCCTTTTCAAGTCATCTTTATGTTAGTCTTGTATCCTTGAATGGGGATGCTTAAGTATGAAATGACTATACAAATAGGGTGAGTGATCTACAAGATTTGCGAGTTAGGCTCAACTCACTATTAAAGCTATGGGTTTGAATTATGGAAAGTCTTTTCCTTCAAGCAAAAAAGTACACTAACTTTCCATAAGTTTTTTAAACCAAATTTAATACTTGCACATTTATATTCAAAATGCAATTTCATAGATTAAATCTTAAGATCTTGAAGCAGAAGTTTCATGTTTCTCAAGATCAACATAGTTCAAACAAATCAAGCAAAAACTGAAATGTATGGCTCTTGCGGCAACAATTTATGGAATTCGGAATGAAAGAAACATGCAAATTTTTATGCAGCACTGCAGACCTTTGGAGGTGATAATAAAGCTAATTAAAACCTCTATGATGATGATTGCCTTAAACAACACATTGTCTAATGAGCGTAAGGGCTGGTTACTTAAATTGTAACTTGTTTTTTGTTTTTCTTTTTTCTCTTTCTTTTTTTTTTTTTTTTTTTTGGTTGCTGCTGCTTAGGTTTTTTTGTTGCTGCTTAGGTTTTTATTTCTGTCATGTGATTCTTAATATGTTCTAGACTGAGTATTATGATATACATATAAAGTTTGAACAAATAAAAACTTTCCACTGACCAAAAGCAAAAGTATCTAGAATGGATCTACGTCGGAGGTGTAGAAAGAAGTGTTAACAAGGGAAGTTCTTTTTATGGTCATCTAAACATATCTATGCATGCTGCATATTTCTACTTAACAATGTCAATGATATGATATAAAGTAAAAATGAGTTGGCTGTTTTTCTTTCAAGTGTATATATGTGACTGATATCTGATAATATATGAATGAACACATTTGTACATATATACTTACATAGGTATGTATCTATGTAGGTATGGTATGCAATAACATCCATATATCTCTCCATTCTACTTGGTTAAAAATTTCAAAGTCAAACACTTGGCAAAATTTTCTTTATATTCTTCATAAAATGAAGTTAGCTCTAGAAATTGTCCAAAGTATATCTTTCAGCAAAGCATAGACATAAGGAGATGAACAAGTGACGGGAATCAAAGAAGTCAAAAGAACCAAGCTTGTCTTCAATTAAACTCGATTTTAGTTAACTGGGTAACAGTACAAAACACAAAATAATAATGAATCATTCATGAACAAGAGTATGTTACACTTTCCATTGTATAAATACACTTTCCATTCTATTTTATACATTCCAGATTATTGTGGAAATCTCTAAAATTTCAATGTCATGTCATCTGTATGTGCCAAATCCATAGTCTTCATGGCAGAATGTAACTATAAGCTTATCCCAGTTAATGCTCTCTCGATTCAGCTCAGATTCATAACATATCTAATGACCTATTGACACATGATTAGAGAGGTCATAAAAGCAAAAGAGTATGCACATAATTAATGCCCTAGAAGTGCAAGGAAGCAATGAGCACAATTGAAGTAATTTGAAGTACTATATCTCGATAGCATGTAGAGATTACATGTCTTTATATTAGTCAATCCCGATCATATCATATGTACAAAAACACATAGGGAACAATATGATTATCAAAATAAAATAAAGATAAAATAAATAAAAAATAAAAAAAATCTGTAGTCGAGAAAGAATGAAAAGAATAATTTGGGGGGAAAAGGAATTCATCAGCAAATGATAACATTAAGCCAAGACATATATTGGGAATTACTATGATTGTTTGAGAAGATCAATAACTAAAACGAACATATTTGTTCACTTTTTTATTGAATAATATTGTTAAGAACTTTAATAATATTTAAAAGTTAGCCATGGTAAACAAAAGCAATTTTTTGACATATATTGAGAAAATTGTATTTAATAAAGTTACTAATGATGTGATTATGTTTTTTTCCTCCCAAAATACGAAAATTCCTCAGGAACGAAGTTGCAATGTTTTAAAAAATTATTACTTATGCAGTGACACTACTTTCTAAAAATCATGGATCCACCACAGCAAGCACATGTAGTGAAATTTATCAATTTCTTATTGCGTCATGCATTAGCTAGAACAATAAAAAAGTTTACGGATGTCAGATATTGAGAATTGGAACAATTCGGTTAATGAATAGTTAGGTATAATTCAGAGAACAATGCAAATTTGAAAACCAAACCTTGTCCTGTGAATTGAGATCACTGATAAAGAGTGTATCCCCAACGTTAAAAATCAAATAAGTCCCTTTTCCATCATAATTCGCCGCAGCCGAAGACCCAACCGACCCACTCGACACTCCAAATGTAGCACCACCAACCCTCCCATTCCCAAGACCCACTTTACTAACTCCATTCCCTCCAACAAAACTCAGCGCCCGGCTCCCGTTCCCCGCTCCGAGCAGCCTCGCAGCCGCCGACCTCACTACTCCACTCGAACTCGGAGTCGTCGGCGTCGTCGGAGTCTGAGTCGCCAGTTTCTCTTTCAAACAAGCAATCGTCAACTGAAATTTCAACCCAAATCACATTTGAATGAATCCAGAAGCAAGAAATCAAAACCCTAACCCTAACCCTAACCTGAGACACGGATTTGCCATGGGAGAAGTGGAGGAGGCCAGCGGGATGAGTCTTGTCGAGCTGGAGCTTGTACTTGCCCTCGGGAGTCTTGAAGTAGGTCTTGAGGCCTGGAGGTTGAGAGCTGAGGGATGAAGAAGGGGGATTCATGGCTGGAGGTGATCTAGGGTTAAGGGTTTATTTGGGGATTATTCGTGGAGAAATTTGAGAGAAGTCGAAGATTGAGAATGAAATAGAGTTGTGGGTTTATTCGTCGTCTTCTTTGATTCAAAGGGACTTATATTAAATCGATTATTAGATATTAGTCCTTAAGTCATAGTTATTATGATATGAGTCCCTCAAATCTTTATGTTTTGTATTAGTCACCCAAATTGCATTAATGTGTTGATAAATTCTTCTGTTAATTTTGTCCTTCAAAAGTAGGGGTGGCAAACCGGTCGGCCCGACCCATATAAATTTTAACCTGACCCGTATAATATCGACTCGACCCGACCCATCAAATAATCGGGTCAACCCGTTTATTAAACGAGTTATCCACCGACCCAAGTGATCTATTTAATTGTTTTACAATTTTCATGTACTTAACATAGAGTCCATGGTCTAAGTTTTTATGATCCTACTTATCATTCATAGGTTTTGTTACTGTTTAGAAGCTTAGATATTTTTAGGGTATTTTTGTAAAATTTATATTTTGAGGGTGTTTTTTATAAAATGTAAAGCTTCAGGGTGTTTTATGCAATTATCATTTTCTTAGTGGATTTTTCCTAATTTATAAACTTTATACCCTTTGCAAGGTTTGACTTGTTAGTTATCTTTAAAATTTTGAATTTTTAGGGAGTTTTTTGTAAGTTTTGAACCTTTTAGGGTGTTTTTTGCAAATATGAAAATTTTAACGTTGCTATAAATTTTATACTGTTTGTGAGTTTTCATATTTATGGTATTTATTTCTGTAAAATTTGACTTTCTAAGGTGTATGTTGCAATTTTAAACTTTCATGGTGTTTGTTGCAAATTTCAAAATGTTCACGTTGTTGCTTGTAAGTTATAGATTTTATACTATTTATAAATTTTGATATTTTGTGGTGTGTTTCTGTAAAATTTGACTTCTTGTGGGTGTCTTTTGTAATTTTGAAACTTTTAGGGTCTTTTCTACAAATTTCAAAATTTTCACACTGCAATTTATAACTTATAGATTTTGTACTGTTTATATATTTTATTGTTTCCTGTGCGTGTTTATGTAATAGTTTGACTTTTTGAGGGTGTATTTTACAATTTTCTAATTTTTAGGGTGTTTTTTGCAAATTAAAAAATTTCATATTGTTGCTTACAACTTATAAAGTTTGTACGTTTTATAAGTTCTAATATTTTCGGATCATGTTTGTATAAAAGTTTGACTTTTGAGTGTATATTTTACGAATTTTCAAACATTTTGTGTGTTTTTTCAAAACTCAAAACTTTCAGCGGGGTTTTTATAATTTATAAATTATAAAAACTTTCACTGTTCATACATTTGAATTTTTCATTTTTTTAAAAATTGATTTATTTTGGGCGTTTTTTCAACTTTTGAAACAACTAAGGTGTTTCTTGTAAATTTTAAAATTTTCATGGTGCTATTTATAAGTGATAGATTGTGTAGTTATTTATAGATTTTGATTTTTCAGAGTTGTGTTTTTGTAAAATTTAACTTATTAAGCGTATTTTTTGCATCTTTTGGAGCTATCAGGGTTTTTTTTGCAAATTTTTAAATTTCCATGGTGTTGTTTATAAGTTTTAGATTTTGTATTGTTTGTAGGGTTTGATATTTCTAGACTGTGTTTTATAAATTTAACTTCTTGAGGATGTATTTTACAATTTTTGAAACTTTTAGGGTGTTTTTTCAAAATTCAAAATTTTCATTGCGTTGTTTATAATTTATACATTTTTGTTCTGTTTTGTAAGTTATGATATTTTCATGATTTTTGGTAAATTTTAAACTTTTGAGGATATTTTTTAATTTTCAAACCTCTTATGGGTGTTTTCTGCAAATTACGAAAATTTCATAGTGTTGTATGTAATTTATAAATTTTATAGTTTTCATAAATATTGATATTTTATGAGTGTGTTTTTATAAATTTTGAATGTTAAGGTTTGAATGATAACTGGGTTAAAGTTAAACAGGACAACGAGTTGACTCGTTTACGACTCGATTAATAAATGGGTTCTTACATCCGACCTATATAAAGTGACCCATACCCATTTATAACGGGTCAGGTCAGCGGGTCGGATCATAAATTGCCACCGCTATTCAAAACTCCCAACCTGGTTAGGTTTGGAGAAACCAGATGTGCTTAATTACCTAAATATCTCCACTCATTTAAGTCCCCAACAACATTCATTTCCCAAAATGAAAATTTTCTTCCACTCATCAATAAATCAAAATAAAAGTGTTGTATCAAAGAATTTGCTAAGTATAAATTGTTCTTGAGAGAACGACACATGTCTCAATTATCCAACTTAAGCATTATAACACTAACCCAACCCGAGTCTCCCGAACGCCGGCTCCCTTCCTTAAAGCACTTTGAGATCCAAGACGAAAGGCATCCTCACCCTGACTCCCTCGAATGACCAAGATGAAAGGCTTCTCACCCAGGCTCTCTCTCAAAAGCCAAAAGTGTCCTCGCTCGGATTCTCTCGAAGGACCAAGACGAAAAGCATTTCCACTCGAACCCGGCGACGCACCTTGAACCACGGGGGAACCTATCTGCTCCCCATCGACGTCAAGTAGTCGCCGTCGCATTAAATACATGGTTAGAGCCATTATTACTCCTTTGCCAAAGTCATAATGACTCCTCGGACCATGCCAACACCTTAGCCATTCTGTCATCGCCGCATTAAACTCAAGGATGACTCGGACCACCAGCTACTGACGAGTGTAAAGTATCGGTTGACTAAACAGACTACATGGACCCCGCCGAAGTTACCCAAATATCCTTTTCGGATCACATAAATATGCAGATTGTCTTCTGCATGGGGGCACGATGTTCTCGATGATAAAAAAGTATTTCTTTCATATGTTTTCTCCCTTCAGATCATTGCTAACTTGATTGTTAGAGGAACCACCGAAGAACCTAACTCCGACCTCCTAACGTTCTACATTTGTACATGAATCTTCTCTGCTCAGAGTGATCAGCCATCAAAGAGGCTTGAGGGACCCTAAGCTCTCCTAAATCACTCAAACCCACATAATTAAGTTTCTGACATAAACAAAAAGCCATGAAATTCACGTGGATATGTGTTTTTTCCTCTAATTAATCAGAAAAAATCAAACAAAGAATAAACAAAAAATGGGAAGAAATCAAAATAAGACCTACAATTTCAATTCTATCAAAAATACAACTAGAAAATCTTCACAATTCATCAACAATCAAAAGTTAACAATCTAAATCCACGATAATTCATCTGGGCATGGCCATTTCCCTAAATAACCACCAAAAGAGCCCAAAAATCAAACAAAAGGAAAAGAAATTAACATACAATGAAATGTGGGAGATTGACGATGGGTTTGAGTTTGGGTTTAAGGGAGCTCTTAACGGGTATGGGTTTAGTTAGATGTGGGTTTGGGTTATAGCGAAAGAAAATGAAATATTTCTTTGTATTTGTAACCCCAACTAACCATATGGAGTAATATCAACGTACTAATGCCATTTGAAGGACTAATATAAAAATTTAAAGATGTAAGGGACTAATACAAAATATAAAATGTAAGGGACTAATACAAAATACCTATGATTTAAGAGATTTATATCTCAAAACAAATTTAAAATGAGAATAGAAAAAAGTGAGGGTGGATACGTAGTCAAGATAGGGTTTGTTTGGATTTGAATAATGAAGTTTTGCTAATATACATCTATGATTTTGAATATTTACATTTAGTAGATAATCTGAAGAACTCCAGCTAATGAGCATTTAAATACGATAAAATTTTACTTTACCTTATTTAGTAGACTTGGGTGTATTCATGGTGATCATACCATCCATGTAAATATACTGCTGATCGAGTGGTGTCACACTTCATGGCATTTTAGGAGAAAGGCGTGACACTATATCTGAGAGCTTTGAATTTTAGGGTCTGCTTGGTTGGTAAGGAAACAAGGAAATCTATTATAATAAATCTATTTCATACAACTGGCACTTTTTTTTTGTTTGGTTCACTTCCTAAAACGAAGAAATGAGATGAGTTGTCATCATATCATTGGATGATGTGACTCAATTTTAAGGAAACTCATTTCATAATTTTTTTTGGAGGAAATGAATGGAAGACAAGTTTTGGTGATTTCCTAATCTCATAATTTTCTTTTCTTTGATTCTAGGAAATCAACCAAACAGCCCTAAAAGAAAATCTAAATTAGAGAGAGGTGTTTGGGGTCTATTTTCTGGGTGTTTTCTCCTCTCTCCGAGTCGTGGGTTTTTCATCATAACTCATAAGGATCTGGATTCATGATAGAGAATCTCCTTGTGGTGGGTGGGCCGAGATATTTATTTTTTGATGGTGGTATGACCGGTCATATCAGGATTGGCTGCGGGGTGGTATCTTCCACTTGAAGATTGGTATTTGGCAGTGATGGAGCTCGCTAAGGCTCTGTTTGTTGATGGATTGTGAAGAGAATCCATGAACCAAGGTGGGTCCCGTTTTTTGTCGTAATACATCAGAATAAAATCCCGTCAACCAAGTTTGTGTTTGGTCCTTATTAGTTTTGGGACTTGAAAACATAAAAAAAAAGTTGATTCCATCGTAAGAAAAATACCATGTCAGTAATCCTCTCCAAAATGAAAGATTTGCGAAGAAAATGCCTTATCCCATATTGAAAAGTATTAGAAAATTTAAAAATATTCACAAGATGTAAACACAACTATCAAAAAAATTCTTGAGAAGCAAACAAACCCTTCATGGATTTTCTTTTCAAAATCAACTTTCTACTCCACTATTCTAAAACCAAACAAAAAAGTAAAAATTTTGGAAAATTTTGGACTTCATGGATTTATGACATTGCCTTAAATTCAAAATGCAAATTTAAGATCCAAGCAGCCCCTAAAGGTTTGTCGGTCAACGGGAGATTTGGTTAAAGGATCTTGCTCGATTTGTTGTGTCAGGTAAGAGCCGACTCAAATTGGATGATGGGACAACTTTGTGTCCAAGGCAAATTGGGTCTTTAGCCCGCGAGAAAATTCTGTTGGAAAAATGATAACAATCTGAAATTAATTTGTCAAAATATTAAAATAAAATTGGGGTTAGAAAATCAGGCCTGATCGGGTGCAGTCGTGATT
>JBAKGM010000412.1:7371880-7395646 GCA_037177215.1 Asparagus racemosus | reverse complement strand
CTATTCATCTCAAAATCCGATGTGGGACTATTCTCAAAGGCAAATATTGCCTTTTACCATGAAATAAGTCCAACAGTTTCTTTAGTAGCACCTAAATAACCTACTATTATCTCTGATCCAATGTATCCAAGGTTCGAACTACTTTGTTTGTGTTACTCTCAAGTTGATAATTTTGTTATTTATGATTCGTACAACTTTGAAGCTTTGACGTGTTAGTAGTCGAAATTATTGTTGAAATTTCAGAAATCCTTATTTCTAGTTTCTACGCAATATGTTGTAGTTTGTCTAAGTTATTAATTATGTATTAAGTTGACTTGGTGGTATTAAGGTCTTGAATGTTGACTTGTTAGTTGTAAGCAGTTTCAGTGGATGTGAATAAAGTTATATAACTCAACAATAAGCATATCTCATCATAAGCAAGCTCAAAGTTTGCATTTATCGAAAGACCTGTAACAACCCGAACGCGTTCATCTTTTCTCTGATCCTTCAACTCCTAATATCATCTAAAGAATGGTCAAATTGTATAAATTCTTGAGAAGTTTTTTTATTCCTATTTCCCTTTATGATTCAATTGTATTTAACATCACTATCCGTCGAAAGGCTAACTTATTTGTTGATCATATATGAAGATGTCACAACCCAACTCAATATGCAGCTAACGTTAGGATTAAAATCCTAGTATAGTTCTTTCATGGATATTAACTCTGGCGTCGGTCATGAAGTGAGTTGGGTTGTAACGTAGAAGGCATCAGATATTGGTTTGTGGCCATGTACTGTACTAGATGCCTCAGTAGCAACTTCAGTAGTTTCGACTTACACAAAATAGGAAAGACTGGCCAGTGAGAGCAATAAACGATCACATACACTGACATTAGTATTTCAACTTGTAGGGAAGTAAGAGATTCGGACATAGTGTTGTGATTAGCGAGCAATAGATCATCACGTATGCTAAGCACAGTGAAAAGCTTTTCAATTTTAATAAAAACACTAGTTCACAATATAACAATGCCTGAAGAGCCAAAACCTGACATTTCCAATACAGAAAGAAGAAGTAATAGGTACCAGAAATATCACAGATACCAATGAACAACCATAATAAGAGATGCAAAGGAACTTTTCTTTTTATTATGCAAATATTATGTAAGCTTAGGCAAGAACACAAAACCTTGCATTATACATTAAAAAATGACAAAAAGAATTACAACTGGGCTATAGCTAAATGCAAACTGTTTTTTAGTAGTACATGTTGGAGCTTGATATTGCTGCTCCAGAGTTGGTGAATTTGATAGTATATGTTGAAGCTTGGTGCTGCTTCTCCTGAGTTGGTGAATTTGAGGTGTTAGTGGTGGAAACTGTTAAAAGAGTATATAGCAAAACAGCTGGACACTATTGAGCCAACAAAATCGGTTGAACCAATTTTGATCCCTTTGGAGGATAGTTCACCTCTTCTGACATATTACTTCCTAAACGCTTCAGAACTTGAGATATTAAATTCATTGAAGACGATAATTGAATATTTCTCGGTTTAAAATTTAACGATTTTAAATGAGAAAAACATTTAACTCAATGAGATAACTTATTTATTTTCCTAGTGCCACCCATTCCAACTACCTCTCCGCATAATATCAACCTGATTCTTCTTGTTCACCTAATCAAAACTTGACCATCTTCACCTTCACACCTAATCAAAACACCACTGTCCATTACTATCAAACAGGATGACTGATCACACCTGTCTTTATCAACTATTTTCATGAAAACTATATGCTGCAAAATTACTTCTTAAACGCTTCAGAACTTGAGATATTAAATTCATGGAAGACGATAATTGAATATTTCCCAGTTTAAAATTTAAGGATTTTAAATGAGAAAAACATTTAACTCAATGCGATGATAAGTTATTTATTTTCCTAGTGCCACCCATTCCAACTTCCTCTCCACACAATATCAACTTGATTCTTCTTATTCACCTATTCAGAACTTGACCATCTTCACCTTCACACCTAATCAAAGCACCACTGTCTATTACTTTCAAACAAGATGACTGATCACACCTGTCTTTATCAACTATTTTCATGAAAACTATATGCTGCAAAACACCTTTGTTCATGTCATCCATGCTATTGGCATGAAGTTTGTATGATCAGAAATCGTAAGTAATCAAAAACTAGTCTCCTACTGAACAACCGCATAGAATATCCATGCAGAATTAATAGTAAAGTAAAATTACAGCCTTTTATCAGCTCCACTTGAGTAGAATTTCTATTGAACAACCCACCATGTGGAGTGGACATGATGGCTACACAAGGGGGCAGTAAATAACAGAACTGCCCTCTTGTTGGTCTTAAGATGTGGCTAACATTACGCACAGTGCGGGAAGTTCTAATAGAATAGTTACTCCACCATGTGGCATGATCTGAGTTATGTAGAAGCGGTGAAATATCAAAATTGCCCCCCACTTGGCATATCTACGGCTCAAAACGTCCCCGCACAGTGATAGGCAGTTTGATAGGATTTCTACTCCCTATCGAGCAAGAAATAGTGATATGTGTTCAATAGCCAAAAGGGTTTTTTAGATATTGGTCCTTTGGATATTTATTATTTTGCAATTAGTAGCTTAGATCATTGAACTTGTTATATAATCCCTCAAACCATATTAGTTATTTAAAATTGGTCCTTGTAACTAAGCTACCATTTTGTTAGAGGAATATTCCTTTTAACTTAATCTTTTCATAGGTTCTTAGTTGCTCTTAAGTTACTTTAAACTCAAAAACAATCTTTTAGACTCGGACAAAATGACAAACTCCCTCTAAGTATTATTGAAGTAACAACTTACCACTAAAACTACCAATTTGCCTATTTTCCTCCTTATGCTATGCTTCGTTGTCCAATTGGTCCGTTTGTGAAACAACTATTAGATACTTAATAGAAATTTTAGAAACTTCAAACAACCCCTTGAAAAGTTTGAAATTTATTAAAAAAACACCTTGAAACAAAGCTAAAAAATTACCAAAAAAACCCTAAAAATTATAAAATTATAAAATTATAAAATATAAATAGCCGATGAAAATATGAAAATTACAAATGACTACTGAAAATTTTAAACTTTGCAAAAAGCACCCCAAAAAATTTGAAATTATGAAAAACAGATTGAAATACAAAATTTACAAATAGATCTTATGATTATCTGAAAAATTACAAATGTGCCTTTAAAAATTCAAAATTTACAAAAATATACCCTAGAAATTTAAAAAATTACAAAAAATACCCTGAAAAAACAAAAAATTACCAACTGCACTCTGAACTTTTTATCAGAGGGTGTTTGTAAATTTTGGATTTTCAAGGTTAATTATCAGGTTATTTTTCAGTTTCCAAAATTTCAAGGGTCTATTAGTAATTTATGAAAATTTGGGGTTTTTTGCAATTTCAAAATTTTAAGGATGTTTTGTGTAAATTTTGGATTTTCATTTCAAGTTTTCAAGGGGTTGATTATAATTTTCAAGGTGTTTTTGCCATTTCTAATTTTTCAGGGTGTTTCTCACAATTTTTTAAAGTGTCTTGCAGTTGTTTGTAAATTTCAGTAAGAAACCCTAAAATGATATATGGCACGTCACCCTTCATTAAGTATTTAATGATTGTTTCACACAAGGATCACATTGGGCAAAGAAATATAGTATAAAAAGTAAAATAAGCAAATTAGCACTTCAGGGACAAGTTGAAACTTTAACAATGCTTTAATGGGAAGTTAGTCCACTTTGTCCTTCAAACTTTTTAAACCCCATCTCTCAGTTCCCCAGAACCGTTTAAACATGTTTCTGCAAGCCTGTTTCCGACTAGTTTTCATTTCAGGGAGAGAGGATGATTAATGAGGGTAAAAATGTAATTCATCAAGTGTGGTTAATTAACAACTACTCCAAACCTAACTTAGCAATATGGATTAATTAACGGAGGGACTAATTCGGTATAACATTATAACTAGTAAGATGCGAGGGACTTAATAGGGTTTTATTTGAGGGATTAACTTCAAAATATTGAAGATTTTTTTTAATATAAATATTCATAATTTAAGAGACCAATATCCGGCGAATGCATCTAGTTAAAGTCGAACGTACCCCCACCATGAAAAACCTTAACGATAATCGTGATGGAGTTGCTCGAATGCATCAAGCCTTTCTGACATATATAGATTTCTTCGCTATGCAATGTCTCAATAAAAAATTTAAAAATTCAAGAAAAGTACGAATAAGGTAACTTCCAAAAAAACTTCACACTAATTACAGTATTTTTAATAAGAAACTCATCACGTGTTTTTTCCGCTAATCTGTTCAACGGTAGTTAGGATAAGCTATTGCTTGCTTTGCGCATGATATAATTTAAATTATTTTGTCCTTGTATACGTTATATAGATTCCGTGTTATTAATAGGAACTCTGTTAAATATAAAATGGATGCTTCAGACATTTTATACAAGATGTAAATATTTTTGCAATAATTTCAAATATTTTATGGCATTTTTTTCTGCAGTTTTGAACATGGTTGCATTCTCTAGTAAAAAAATAGTTTTGTCTGAATTAATCCTCCAAAGTTCATGTGTGAAGTTTACCCGGAGAGGGAGTGTCAAGCATGATAACATGTTATAATAAAGATATCCCACACTAGTTACAGGTTAAGTACACTTTTTACGAAATCTCTAGTTAGAATATCTCCATGCAAGTGACTCTTTACAATGTATTATCTAACAAAATAATTTCTAGGGATAGTATAACAATTATATGTATAGCACCCAAGACTATGTGCAATCAATAAAATCTTTGTTACTGTTAAAAAGTATTACATAAATTGTATTGGATATGTAAGGGCACACATACTACTTTAGCATTGCGATGAGACTCAACGGTCCAAGCTGAGTCAAGCTCAGACTGGTTTGGCCAAGCCAATGGAGCTCAAAATTCTGACATGTCCCTTGATAGTTCATACATTTCATAGTTCATAGTTTGCAAATAATAGACAATTACTGATCATTAATAACAGTATAAATCATCAGATATTTCATGGCCTATCCCTGAGCTCAACAGAAGGATCAGCGGTGTCTAAAAGTTAATTGCAGATTCTGGTCGGCGACAGGAATAAACCATCACATATATTGACAGACACAGTAGTTTCGACAAATGCAAATACAAAGCAGAAAGAAAGAGATCCTGACATAATATTCTGCTCCATTTCTTACTAAGTTCAATGGGAAACTGTTCAAATTTGATAAACACACTGGTTCACGGTCAAATAACAAGGCTTGAAGTGCCAAAGCCTCAGCTTTCCCAGTACAGAAAAAGGAAGTAATAGACAACTAGAAATATCAAAGTACGAAAGAACTGTAACAAATGACAGAAAATAAACTCTCTTTTTATAAACATCATGTAAGTTTATGCAAGGACAAAAAACATTGCACTGTACATTTAGAAAAAATGACAAACAGCATGTGGCCTATAATTAAATACAAGTTCTACTTCATTGAGCCAGTAACAGCTTCAGCCGCTTTGAACGACAGTTAATATCTTCTGATATTTCACTTCTAGATCGTTTCATAACTTGGGACACCAAATTCATGGAGGTTGACGTAATTGAAATCGACGATTGTTGGAGGGTCATGGGGTTTTGAACATTTATGCCATTTTGAAAACCTGAAGGAGATGACTGCTTAAAATTTGCAACCTGTATTTGAAAGAAACAAGTAGTTGGGAAAAATATATAAAGCAAATGAACAAATTTCAATAGGTTAAATAAGAGTGGATAATAATAACCTGATAAAGAGCGCTCGCCAATTGTGGGTTTTCTCTCTGAACCTGCAGAGCCAGTGGATCTCCTTGTCGAAGCAGAGCCTGCCAATAAGTTAAAATTGGGATCATGTGCCGAACTATTATGAAGAAAGAAACAACAAAAATATGAGAAATCATAATCTGCAGAGAGCAGAGAAGGGAAAAAAAAAATCTAACCTCCATGCTGGCGATTACTTCGTTCAGTTGCTCAATTGACAGATTAGTAGCCAAATACTGAGTCAAAGGATCATTTGGCAAAGCACCACAACTTTCTCGATCAGTGCTGCCCTTATCCTTTTGAGAAACGTTAACTCTTAGCTGACGGCCATTTATCTCATAACCGTTGAGATGGCGAAGAGCACTCAAAGCAGTTTCTTCATCTGGGTACTCACAAAACCCGTAACCTTTGGGTTTCCCAGTTTCTTTGTCGCACACTAACCTGCAGCAGTCATGCATAACGCCATAGATCAGAAGCAAGGAAACTGTATGCACAAAGTCATGATGAACTAACTGATGCAGATATACATTAAAATGGATGAAAGAATTGAGTGAAAACAAAATGATACCCTTGGTTGTCAATTAAAAACTAGTACGCATATGTTGATATCCAGTTAGTGCTCCCCGAGTAAAATAATAGACTAGTTCTAAAACACAGATCATAGCTACATCTACATACATGCATGTATTTACATTTAACTTATTGTATAATCTGTACGTTCTGCCACATTACATGGGTATGCATCTGATAAACACATCAGCTGTTGTGGCATGGTGACTATCTTTACCGAATCATAGGCCATTATTTGAAAAGCTGTATTCGTTTTTGAGTAATTTTCAGTGGTGGGAAGGAAATTTTGGGTCTTTGAATAAAAAAAATTTGTATGAAAATACTGAAAAGTTTCAATGTAAGTGTAAATTTGAGTCAAAAGGAATCAACAATTAACTCAAGGGCATAAAAAACAACAGAAAATAACAACAACACAGTACTTATAGAATTAGTTCCGGTTTCTGAATAGGATGAACACCATCCAATTGCTAACCAAAAGCCACTGATCCATCTTAAAGTTTCATAGGCTTCAATGTTCGATTTATTGATTCACATAAAAAGGAAAAGGTTATAAAATTTTAATTGCAAATTAGCTAATTCATCACATCTTCCCTCCAAAGACTGTTCTCTGGTTCACCTTGCTCCAAACTCACTCACTAGCTTATTACAGATCTAAGCATAACATTTGCGATTATGCAGCCTGCGGATCAGTAACAACAACTAACCTATTATAATGCTAAAACTTTGAAAATTTACAAAACAATTAAGCCACACAAGCTATAGTATTGCACCGACATCATCAATCACTAGTACAAAAGTTAAAAAAGAACTAAAGATCTGACAACAGTAAACTCAAAGGGCCAACACTAATTAAGAGAGGAAAAGTAGAAAACATGCAATCCTTGCAGGGGGAAAACAAATTTGGACAAGAGAATGCTCACATAAATGTCATTAATATCCAAACCCTAGAATTGAACAACAATATTTAATCCCTAACCTTAAACCCCAGACTTTAGAATCATCGTTTGCTATTTGATTCAATACATGACAAGAAGCCAGTAATTAACAAAATTGAATCAAGGGCATCGAAATTTCTCACAGAATCAAGAATTAATCCATGGGCACTCCAAAAAAGTAACAAAATTGGCAGAATCTAGCAACACATTCAAATCAAACGCTCTAAAACGGCAAAAAAGAAGTGATATCAAGGTTAGGGTTTTGATTCGAACCTAAAAGACACCACCGGTCCAATATCCTTGCAAATCTCGATCATTTTCTCCTCGGTGAAGCCGTAAGGTATATTTCTAACTGCAACAAGGAAACAAAACCCAAAAAAATCACAAATTTGAAACCTAGATCGATCGAAACAGAAAAAGATTGGTCTTTTTTCCAGAAACTCACCGAATACAGAGCAGCGGGATGAGCCGCCGTTGGAAGCCATGTCAAGATTCGAACCTTGAGAGAAGAATTAGGGCAAATCAAAACCCTAGCGAGAGCAAAGAGAGCGAATTAATCAGAGAGGGAGAGAGAGAGAGAGAGAGAGAGAGAGAGAGAGAAGTAAATAGAGAAGGCGGCTTATATAGAAAGAGAGAGGGAGAGGAAATGGCGCGTTCCAGTGAGGATCCTAATGGGACTCGGATTCCAAAACCGAATAGGATTCGTATGGAGTTTTTATCATATAAGACCATAAATTCATTCTTACATATCTAATAGGACCCAATCTTTATATTTTTAGCTTTAATTTTTTATGTAAGTCCTTTAAATCTTTAATCGTTCGAAAGTAGTCACTCGAATCATTAAAATTGCTATTAGATCGCTCAATTCTTGTGTCTTTAGTATGTTACGCCTGATTAGAGTAAAATGAAAATAATTTAATAGATTTAGAGGGCCTAATAGCAATTTCAAAGACGTGAATGACTTTTTTTTTAAACATATTATGTATTAGAGGACCGAAAAGTGACTTCAATTATTTAAGGGTTAACTTTCAAACTATTAAAGAGTTTAAGTAATATCATCTCGTTAGACTATGTCCATAATTGTTGCTATAGTTTGATTAAAATTTTGGGATAAATATATTTTGGGTGCTATTTATAAATACGAAGTTTAAGGATCTAATATAAAATTATAGAGAAAAAGTGTACTATGATAAAATTTTATTTTCAAAACGTTGTAATTTTATCGTTGTTATACGCTCGAAATTGCCAAGCTTAATGAAGCCTCAAGAAGCGGCCACGTGCAATAGCTAGCCAGCCAACTCACATACATCTGAGAGCACAACCAGGGTGCGAGTCAGCCGACTTATCTTGCAGCCCAAGACGAAAGACGTTTCTCATTCGGACCTGACATTGAGCTCTTGAACAACGGAACGAAATGTTAACTTCATCAATAGTCACACCGCATTTAATGAATGACCAATCAGCACTTACACTTGGCCGCTCAGTCTCCATCAATATTAAATGTGATGCCGGTCATTATGACCTCTTGAGCCAGAGCCTTCAAAGCTTCTCAGACCACACCAGTACTTCAGCATCCCTATCAATGTTGCGAGGGCGACTCGATTGACCAATTGCCGAAACATATAAAGCATGGCCTGACCTATCATTGTACAAACCCGGCCAAATTACTAGCGCGTCCCTTATAAATCCTCTATAAATAATGGTAACTTCCACCATACTAGGGTAGATAATTTTACACACAAAAAAGTTAACTAGACTATATTTTGTTTTTCTCTTCAGATTAATCAGATTAGTCACTGACTTGAGCGTCAGAGAGCACGCCGAAGGAAATAACCTCCGGGCCCTCTAAGCTTTACTACATGTGTAGGGAATTACAGCTCAAGATCTCCAACAGGAATGGTCAGCTAGCAATAGAGGATAATGGACCCCAAAAGCATCCTTACCCCACCTAAGTCACACATCAATTTTCTGACATTAACCATCATTAAACAAATTACATAATATCTAGTTTGTTAAGAATAGAGCTTTTGGGAGAAAGGAGAGTTTAGGGAAGAGAAGAGACTTTAGGGAAGAGAAAAGACTTAAGAGACTTATTTTCTATATTGTATTGAACTGCTTAAATACAAGAGTAAGAGAAGACGTTCTAGAATCCTAATCAATGTGGGACTAAAATAAAGGAAAGCACATACCCTAATACTACTATATTTAACACCCTCGGTCAAACTCACGATCGGTAGAGAAACCGAGAGTTTGGATAAGATAAGCCAAACTTGCATAGATGGTTATTGGAATGACTTGGCGAGAGGTGGTTAAATTGGAGCACATCGGTTGCTAGAATTGCATGTGGCAAGATCGTGGTATTGTACTGAGGGTGCTGCAGATAGAAGGGTCCAACGGTGTCGCTGCTGTGGGCGCTGCAGTTGTAGATGGTCCGGTGATGTCGCTGTCGTGGGCACTGTAGTTGTACATGGTTCGGCGACCTCGCTGCCGTGGGCACGATAGTTGCAGATGGTTTGGTGATGTCGCTACCGTGCCAATCTTGCTCGTGTGGTTGAGCAGTAGTGGAGTTGCGGTGCAGATCTGGTTCGAATGTGCGAGCGACGGTGTAGAGCGGTCGAGCGGTGGTGGCGCTGCGGTGTGGATATGATCGAGTGATGGTGCGACGGTGCAGTGTTGTCTCGAACGGTCGAGCAGTGGTGGTGTCGCGGTACGGATTTGGTCGTGCGACGGTGCAGTGTTGGCTCAAATGGTAGAGCGATGGTGGCGTCGCGGTGCAAATTTGGTCTAGCGACGGTGTAACGGTGTAGTGTTGGCTCTATTGGTCAAGCCGTGGTGCAGAGTTGGCATGTCTGGTGCAGCGACGGTGCTGTCGTGTGGACTAGCGGTCGATGCTCAGTGCGTCGTGGACGACCGTATGCTGTTCTAGCTAGAACTGAGTCGAGCGATGGTGTAGATATGACTGGCGTGGTTGCCTGGTGTAGCGACGGTGCGGTCGTGTGGACGACCAGTCGATGCTGAGTGAGCCGTGGACGAGCGGGTGCTATTCTGGCTCAAACTGGGTCGAGCCATGGTGCAGATCTAGCTGGTGTGGTCACACGGAGAGCCAAGCGACATCAATGTGGGCGAGCGAGATGGTGTTGTGGACCAGTGATGGTGCGGTCGTGCGGAGGAGACGTCGCCAAGTAGGGCGACGACTAGCTTTCGTCGAAGGAGGTGACGGCGTCATTGAGTAGGCAGGTTGAGGTTTAGGTTGGGCTAGATTTGGTTAGTGTGAGAGTCGTTGATGGTCGAAACTTTGTCAAAGGAGTTTCGTTGAATATATTGCATGCATCGAAGATAGGGATTCACATGCTTCCGTGGATTGCGGGATCTGCAGCGGTTTGCAGCAAAGACTGGGGTAGGCAGAGTCTGCAAGTTATGAGTTGCGCTTGTCAGAGGTGCGATGCCCGGAGTTGCAATGGTAGGAGTCGCGATGGTGATGATTGGAGGTAAGATTGAATCGAGTGTCGAGGCCGCCGAGGTTTGGGATAAACAGTAACTCGAATAGGTTAGTAGTTCGTGGTGAATAGTACCCCCCCCAACAGTGTCTTCTGCAGGATGAACAGTAACTCGAACAAGCAGAGTAAGTGGGCAAACATACCTGAATGAACAGTGGCCATTTGCGGGATGAACAGTAATAAGATGCCGTTCGGCAAAACGGCGAGGTCTCACCTAGGGTTTTGCTGTGACTAGAGGTTTAGCGGATGTTGTGAGCGATGGGACGATGCATCAAGATTGAATCCGGTATTGAGGCCGCCAAGGGGAAGCGTGGAGTTTTTGGCAAAACAGCGCCTCAGTGTAGAGGAAGAAGAAAGAGGTCTCTCTAGGATCAAGAGCCTAGCTCTGATACCATGTTAAAATAGAGCTTTTGGGAGAAAGGAGAGTTTAGGAAAGAGAAGAGACTTTAGGGAAGAGAAAAGACTTAAGAGACTTATTTTATTCATTGTATTGAACTGCTTAAATACAAGAGTTAGAGGAGACGTTCTAGAATCCTAATCGATGTGAGACTAAAATAAAGGAAAATAGATACCCTAATACTACTATATTTAACACAGTTGACCTTCACGGGGGAAATTCAAAAGGAATGCATGAAAGTGTTAGTTTTAAAATTGGGTAAATTTCACAAGATCCCCTCCCTCCATAAGTTTGGTTGTTTTAGACAACCACTTAAACTTTAAAAATGTCACTTAACTCATTACTTTTGTCAAATAACTTTCAATTAATTGTATCAAATCTGATTGTGCACATGAGAATCGCATGCATCCAAATAAACCAAAGTGCTTAAGATGGAGTAAAAACCCGTTCGTGTCCTTTCTACTTCAAGGAATTTTCACAAAGGTAATTTTATTAGGAGTATAATTATTTAATTAATGATTAATCAATTTAACATTATTTGATAATTTGAGTGGTAATTTGTAAAAGAGTAGTAGTTTGATCTTTTTACTCATTCACCTGTTAGTTAAAAAAGTGAAATGGTTCGGGCTCTTTTAGAACATTTCAAACTTTAAAGCATTAAGAGACATTCCTAAAGTTTGGGGTCTTATCGTAAATTCAGCCCTTAAAGGGGTTTTTAAAAATTTACCATTTAAAATTTCATGGGCATTTTCTGTCGCTTCTATGAACTCCGGGGGATTCTCACTCTCGCTCTTCTCTTCTTTCTCTGTCCTAAACTCGTTCACTCCTGTTTCTCTCTCTCTCTCTAAAATCTAAACCTAGATTCTCTACAATTACCAAATCTCACGCCTATTTAAAACCAAAGATTCACTCCCTTAATAAAAAACCGCGCCTTTTTCTCTCTCTCTCTTTCTCTATTTAATCCCCAATCAAACAGAATTCAATTAACTGCTCGATTCTCGCTTGTCCAAACCTCATACTTCTTGACTTTTGATATGGCTTCTCAGCACCGCTGTGTCTTCGGTAAATTTGCGGAAAAACCCAATCTTTTTCAATTTTGAATGATTCTGCAGTGGAAAATTTGTGATTTTTTTTTTGTTGCGTTTTTGTTTTCTTTTTGCAGTTGGGAATATACCCTATGATGCTACTGAGGAGCAGCTGATCCAGATTTGTGAAGAAGTGGGGCCTGTGGTGTCTTTTAGGTTAGATGAGGATCCAAAACCCTAATTTTTGATGTAAATTTTGTTGGTTTTTAGAGCTTTTGGTTGGAAAAGCAGCGAGAACCCGCTATTTTTTTGTAATTTGCATTGTTTTTTATGCCGTTGGTGTTAGCTGTTGATGTATAGCAATGAGTTAGTTGAACTTCTGTAGCTTTATAAGTTGCCTTATAGTGTTTGTTTTCAGTTCTTAAGTATCATGATGGTGAATTATTTGTATTTATCTAAATCTTTATTCGTAAAGGGTTTTGCCTAGATACTGTGATAAGCTAGTTATGTCGCCTTAATACAGCAAAAAGAACAAACAAGATGGTCTTTCGAGCAAAGATGAGATCTTTTTGATAAAGTTAGCAGTTACATGTTTAAGGGTTAACCGGTGCTTGTGCTATACATATAGAATCACTAATTGAATCAGCTAACTCAACTTTGACAGTGCTGATAACAGTAAGGTACCTTGGCCCATGTAGCGGGGGTTTGGCTATCTAGCTATGACCTTTGCGTGAGCATACATCTAGTCCAAGGTTGTATATTTTTGCAGGGATGCATCTTATCTATGTTTTCCCTCTTAATTGGTGTTTGGTTCCATTTAAGTTCACTGTTGTTAGTGCTTTGGTATTTTCCCCTTTTGTACTAGCTATCAATTGTCGAAATAGTTGTATGGTTTAATTTTGTCATAGATTTTCAGATTTTTAGCATTAGGGTAGGAAAGTTATTGGTGCATATGTGTAAGCTGCATAATCTGAAAATTTATGCTTAGATCTGCAATAAGCTAGTGAATGAGCTTGGTTCAAGCCTTCAAGGTGAAGTATGAACAGTCTTTGGAGTGAAGATCAAATAACTTGTCTCTATTTGCAATTAAAGTTCTATGACTTTTTACCTTTTCATGTGAATGAAACATCAAAAGGAGGAGAATATGAAACTTTGGATGGATCATTTCATTGGCTTCATTTGCGATTAGCTGGTGTTCATGTTATTCATATGGAGTAAATAATAACTGATTCCGTTGCTAACATGAATCTATGACCTTGACTATATGAGATACCATACCTGGTTTGATAACCAGTGACCTTTGTGTGTGCTTATTTTTGTCCATTTTTGTACATTTTGCAGAAATATGTCTTTTCTACTTTATTTTCAAGTTCTTGTTGTTATTCCATATTCCCCTCTCGTTCCTAAGTGTTTGGAGCCCTTTGTTGTGGAACTATCTACTACTTTTTAAAGTATCAGTCGATCAGTTCGGGTGGCTATTTATTAGTCTTCCATGGCAACAAGCTTTTCCAGGGGAATGCCATATTATATTTCTATGGTATTAGGCTTTATACTTGAGCATACACAGCATAACAATTTTCATTTTTTATGCCAAGTGTAATTGAAATCTGTATTTACTTCTACTTCCATGTGTACCCATAGTTATCATCAGTCTGCACCTTGGTTTGTTATCAGTTATTACATATGATTTGGTGTAGGCAGAACCCATGCTAAAGTACCTGATGTATGTATCAGATTCATATCCATATAATGTGGCAGAACTTAGAGATTATATAGATAAGCACATGTATGTACTTGCTTGTATGCAGATCTAGCCATTTTCTTTGTTTCAGAGCTAAATTCAGGGGCATTTAGCACGAACTGACATAATTAGTTGAGTGTACTTTTTTGAAATATACAGTTTTTAAGTATTAACCAAGAGTTCATTTTATTATCACTCTTTTTTCTTTTTCTTATTTCTTTTTTTCTTTCTTTTTTTTGGCATCATTTTTGACGTACACATGCATAAGTTCATCATGATTGTGCATAAATTTTCTTTGCCTCTGATTTTTGGCTGTAATATGACTACAGGTTAGTGCTTGATAGAGAAACTGGTAAACCCAAAGGTTATGGATTTTGTGAGTACAGAGACGAAGAAACTGCTCTGAGTGCCCGTCGCAATCTCCAGGGTTATGAGATAAATGGCCGTCAGCTAAGAGTTGACTTTGCTGAAAATGATAAGGGCACAGATCGAAACAGAGAACAGGTTAAAGTTAGTTTTCTCTTATGTGGAAAGAATTTTAATTGTTACTTCGTAGCCACATTAATTTCTAAAAGCCTCTTATCGCTATCTTTGTTGTGTTTCCATGGCAATTGAACCACAGCCACAATCACTATCCTGTGTTAATTTAGTTTAAAATTATGGTATTTTTCGTAGGTTTTTTTTTCAGATATCAGTCCCTTAGATCTTTCATATTTTGAAATTAGTCCCTGAAATCATTGAAATTGCTATTAGGTCCCCCAGTTCTTAAGTTATTTTAAAATTTGTCCCTCAAATCATTGAAACTGCTATTAGGTCTCTCAATTCTTCATTTGTTTTGAAATTAGTCTTTCCAATCAAGAGTAGAAGTAGAAATTAAGAGGGATTAATTTGAAACAACTTACGAAAATTGTGGGACATAATAGCAATTTCAATAATTTGCAAACTATAAGTACAATATAACTTAAGAATCGGGGTGTGGGGCATTTTTTTTTTGGTGGTGGGGCTTTTTTTTGGGTGTGGGTGGGGGGGGGGATTGGGGGTTTGGTAGCAATTCCAAGGATTTGACGACTAATTTCAAAATGTGATAGATTTCAGGGACTAATATTGAAAAAAGAGGTACCTAGTATATTTGGTTATGTGGACCTAGCACACTTTTTCTAACCATTGAGTTTGTTTCTGAATTGAAAATTGTTCCTTTTATTGCAGGGACGTGGTGGACCAGGGTCCTCTGTCCATCAACCGATAGGTCATCCATTAGCAGCTACTGCTGCATCTTCCATGGCTAGAGCACTGAGTGGAACTCAGACTAGCAGATCTCCCTTAGTGCAGAATGGTACGCAAAATCTCTCTGCTCCAGGAAATGATTCATTGACTCAGTATCTTGCTAAAATGTCGAGACAACAGCTAACCGAAATAATGTCTGAAATGAAGGTTAGATCCTTACTGCTGTTCTCCCGAATTTATTTCTCTTTTTTTTCTTGAGAACATGGCATATGATATCAATTTTTAACTTGTTGGCAGGCTTTGGCTCAACAAAATAATCCTCTGGCTCAGCAGGTTCTGCGAGAATGTCCACAGTTAGCGAAGGCTCTTTTTCAGGTTATTGTTTATTTTTGAACATATCTAAATTTGTTCATTTTCTTTTATACTTTCTCTTGACTACGTGTTTTATAGTAGCCTATAGACTTTGTCATTGATGTGATTCACTGTGATGGCTCTTGACATTTCTTTGCATGGAATCATTGAGACCTGAGTTATAATTATAAAAAAAAATATTTCTCACTGTACAAATTCAAGTCACTGCTAAAATCTCATAGTTGTGTAATTTGTCAATGCATGAACTACCCATTTGGAACTTTAGTAAACTGGGGGCATCATATTAAGCATATTTTTGATATCGACACATCAGCATATCATTTCCTCATGCTAAAGCTATGCTTTCTGCTTTTTTCTTATCTTGATATTTGAATTCCTTTGCATGGTGCAGGCGCAAATAATGCTTGGTATGGTGACACCAGAGATGGTATGTATCATTTACTTGAAATCTGAAATCATCTAGAAAACTTTGCAGTTAAGTAATTCTTAACTATTTGTTTCTTTGTTAAAATACAGATGCAGATGGCAAGCTCAGCTCTACGGCCTGCACTTCAAAATGGCATGCCTAGTCAAAATCCATTAATTCCACTTCAACCACTCCCTGTTCAACCTCCATTTCAGCATCCTTTGCCACCACAACCCCAAACGCTCCTACAAGGAACTGTACCAGCCAAGTCTGCAATTACAGTTCAGTCCCAAAATTTTGGCAAACTCCCAAGTCAACCAGAGCTTCCCCCTTTACCGACTTCCAAGAGTTTGATATCCCAAGTTCAACCTCCTGTTCTTCAGCAGCCTTTGCCTTCTCATCTGGCATCACAAGTAACATTTCTTTTACTGATAATACAATATGCTGGTTAATCAGTGTTATGCATTGTGCTCGCATTCAATGCCTTATTTATAGTCGTAAAAATTCAATAGGGTATATGTTGGATCCTGATTTATGTCACAAACATTGGCAGCATAACTTTGCCATACTATTGTCAGATAGTGTGAGTTAGATACTAAATAGAAGAAGCCAATTATAATGACATTTAGCACTAAAACACAACTTTATGCATAGTTCTATCATTTTTGGCCCTGTATATGCTATATCTAAAGCATGCATCAAAATGTCTAATTATTACTTAGTCTTAACTTGTAATTCCCATAATTAATTACAACCGTGGTAAGTATTGGATGAGATTTTAGCATTACCACTTCTGTTTTTTACAAACTAGTGGACAATTTTTCGCTGTTAATCTATGTGGGTGTTAATCCGTACAGAATTGACTACAGCCCAAAGCTTTAGATATCTCCTTTATTGTGTGTCTAAGTCATCATCTCACTTAATTTACTTAAATTATATCAGGGTGCTTCATCAAATTACCCGGTGTTGTCAAATGGGCTGAATTCCCTTCCAAATGAAACGGGAACATATGCTGCTGGCTTTCACGATTTAAATCGGGTTTCACATACAACTGGTGACAGATTAGAAGTGATGAACCATCCATCAAAGAGACCGAGAATAGAAGGTGGAGGTGGTTCCCATCTTATGGTTACTCATACCTTTGCCACCAGCAGTTCTGTTCCGGTTCAACCAATTGTCACTGGCTCAGTACCTGGGACCCAAACGACCAATGCTCAGGTATTGAACTATTCCTGTAATATGTCAATTTCTTTAGGTATTTTACCAACATGCTTCAGCTTTTATCAAATGTCCATTGGCATATTTTGTTGCCAATACTTCAACTTACAAGTTTGAATAATTAAAAGAAGACCTAAAAGAGTGCCCACATAAGTTTTTTAGTGAACCTAGTGGGGGGCAGTCACAAAGTTGTGTTTCAATTATTACTCAACTTTGCACCTTCTCCGAATAACAACAATCTAGTTTTGACGTCAATAACTTCTATGATCCTATAAGGTCAGGAATGGTCCTTTTAGGATGTGAGTGAGAGGTGTGAGGGAGGGACGGGATAGCTTGGAACATTGACAATTAGCATTCTTATATAACATGTTAACTGGAGGTTTGGAGATGTAGTTTGGGGATTGAATGGTTTCCAAATAGTTCTATCTACTTCTGGTGATACCTAAGTATTAGTATGTCATGCACGTGCAATACATGTTAAGGGGAAAAGCATACCTTAAATAATTACAAGATAGAGTCGGTATATATTAGCAAAACTACATTTTATTGTTGAGATTTTTTAAAACTTATATACTTTCTAAAGCTACCGTACTTGCAAATTTACCCCCATAAACCCCCCAAAGACACCCAAAAAAATCTTCTATTTGCCAATTTACCCCCACATTCCTTGAGATTAAGTTAAAATGAGTAGTAATTTAAAAAACGGACTAATCTACCATAGTTAAGTTAATTAAAATAAATTTATATGCATAATTATATTTAGGAAGAGAGATGTTGGAATGGTTTGTTTTGACGTAGGCAACCCGTCGTCGCCTGTGGGAGGGGAGATCTTGTCACTGTTGCCACTGTTCTACAACAAAGAGGTAGGGTTTGAGTAATGGGAAAGATAGTAGGATTGTGTTTGGGGGGTGGGGGGCACCTCTCTTTTGTTTATGGAAAAGAAATGGTCATTTTACCCCTCCAGTGGCCAAAATTAACGGCGGGAACTGGGAGGGCTGATTACTCCAATCTCGGAGAATGTAGAGGTAAATTGGCAAATTGTCTGATTTTGGGGGCAAATATGTAAAAATTTTATCTCTTGCGATGAGAATGGGGTAAATTGGCAAATCTATCTTCCATGCGAGTGAAGCAGGATTTTCTTCTGTTGTCATTAGTTCGGATTGTTTGTTAGCTATTACCGCTTTAAATTTTGGTTCTCTCTCTTTTGCATCATTCGGGCTTGTTGTGGTCGATATATTAGTGATTACTTAAGGTTTTGAATTTTGTACCTTCACTTACATGTAGGATCCGAAGGAATCTACTGAAAGTTTGTTTATGGAACTTATCTTGCAAAGGGCTTGAACTCAAAGAAATTATGTGAGAAAGTTATTTATTAAACTTCTCTTGCAAAGTGGCTAAATAACTTATTATTATTATTATTATTAACTTTTGTTGATTACAATTCTCTTTCAAATTGTTTGGATGAATTCTCTGAATGACTTATTCATTTTGATTAAAAAAAATTTTGCATGCAGTTGAAATTACCTTTACAAATTGAGTAAAAAATTATACTTGAGTCAAGAGAGGAAATAAAAAAAAATAGTTATGATCCTTGCTTGCTAATGGGGTAGAGCTTGGTATATTGGGTCTTGGTTACGAGAGGAGGGATGAAGGATTTTGCTGGTTGCTTGGTGATGATGCTCTGTGCTGATTGTGTTGTGAGATAAGAGAGCCAGAAAAAACGAATGTGTGGGGTAAGAGATAAGTGTGAGTTAGAGGGTTGAGAATATATCATGGAGTATTGTTAGGTTGTTGTGGGATCAAGGATATTTGAGAGAGTTGCTGGAGGGGTTAAGTGATGTATTATGGATTGTTGAGAGTAGAGAGATATTCGTGAGTTGTTTGAATCATGTACGATGAAATGAGAAGTGCATAATCTTTTGACCAAATTTTTTTAGCTATTATGTTTGGAATAGGAGTTTAGTAGAATTGTTCTACAATTTTAAAATTTCTAGGGATTCATGGAGTTATTTTCTTTGTTAAGGTATTTGACATTTATTATTTATTCTATTTATTTTATATTTTTTGACACCCTCCCCTCCCCCACACTCTCTAGAAATAGGAAGAACATAAACATCTGGCAAGCCCAAAGGTTCCATTAAATTCTTGTTGTTACATTTGGCGCCCACATTAAATTTTGGTTGCTATACTTTTAAATTGTCATCGGACAGGGGAGAGTGTCACGTGTGCCACGCACAATGGGGAATCATATTAAGGAGGTGACGTTGTGTGAAGAGATGGGAATGGAAACGTGTGCAACAAGCACTAATTTTAGCACTAATGTTATTTATTTCAAAAGCTTATACTTTGTCTATTCACGTGCTTAGTGCGTGATGGGAAGGGAATTAAGGAGTTGGAGTTGCGTATAGAGATGAGAATGGGACATGTGTACAATTCGGGACTTATTTTATAGTACAGAACTATGGAAGATAGATATTGATGATTTTATCTCTTGTGAAGAGAATTTATACCAAAAGAAAATTTGGCCCATTTTGATGGCACGTTAGCAATCTAAATATTTCTCATTTCTTCTTTTTTTCCCTAGATGAATAGTTACTTTATTGAAATAAACAAAGCACAATTGCTATTGTGACTTTGTATGCGTGATTATTCAAACAAAAACAATATTTCATAAAATACAAACAATATTCCCAAAGGCACAACAAGAATTAGATTAGAATTTGGATACATTACTCAAATGGAAAACATATTTCAGAATCCTCAATCAGCTATAATTCAAAATTAAACATAATCATTACTTTTAACTAAAAATGTTAAAACATTAAACTCTCTTAACTAAAAAGCTATTTCAGTTTAGGCCCCGGTCCCTACTTACCCCCTAAACTAGTAGATTTGTCCTTCTAGAGAGCAAGTAGGAGCTGAAACCTTAACTTTATTGTTTATTTGTTGCAATGGCCATGGTTACTATGTGGATAGTCATGTATACAACCAAAATAATAAGGTTAAATTGCCCAAAAATACCATAAAGTTTTCCATTTTCATAATTAAATACCACAAGTTGCATTTTGGTACTATAAAGTTACCAACACTTGTACATTACTACTACCGATCATGCAAACGTGAAAATTTTCACCCGAATGTTTCTCTATGATACTTACATGCTAATTTTAGAGCTTTTTAACTAATAATATTTGTTAAATTTGCCATTAAATCAACCAAATTTCTTTTTCAAACTTATCTTAATTCTAATTTAAAATGGAGTTGGGATATTTCTATAAAAAAATAAACAAATGTTAAAGATTAGAAAGCTCTAAAATTAATATGTAAGTATCATAGAGAAACATTCAAGTGAAAATTCCCACATTTGCATGATCGATAGTGGTTATGTGCAAATTTTAGAAACTTTATGGTATTTTATTGTACCAAAATGCAACTTGTGGTATTTAATTGTCAAAATGGGAAGCTTTATGGTATGTTTGTGCAAGTTAGCCAGTTAATTGTACTGGATTTTTCATAGAGAGTTGACAACTAGAGAATAGAGGACAATACAAGAAATAAACAAGGTCGATCGTGCATAGAGCGACCGACAAAAAACTGTTTGTGAAAGCTAACGTGATTAGGTTGAGTAGATTTGCAAGCGAGAGCCTCAATACTGAATGCGTAAAGCTCAAAAGGCTCTCTCGAGCTCTCTCGTGCATTGCTTATTCATTAGCAACTAATCTCTCACCTTCGTGGTATGCTGGAGAAACAAGATTAGTAACAACCAAATTTTTTTAATAGAAATATATTGAAGGTTATTGATGATGTAATTTTCTAAATCATGATTTAGAATTACACAACCAACACCTTGCAATTATATGTATTTTTATATTTTTCTTTCATCTCAAGTTGTGTAATTCTAATGGAGATTGTCCACAAACAACTAGAGAACTCCAACAAGAAGTTTAGTTGGGTGTTAATAGTTCACGAAATCCAACAAAAATTCCAACAAAAGAATGTAGGCGTTAATAAACAAAGAAGTTTGGAGTTCAAAAGAAATGCATCCATATATATATAACATTTTTTAAGAAGACTTTCAGGCCTAAAATCAACGGCCGTGGTTACTATGAGGATAGGCATATGCACCGCTAAAATAATAAAGATAATTGTACTGAACATTTCATGGCGAGTTGATAAGTAGAGGATAGAGGCAGTGTATAAAATATTTGGGTTCTATAGCAACCTGCAACGATATTTATAGGTTGATAGCATTTTGCGATTTTAAGAATTTTTTTTGATATATTGGCTGATATCCAATATATCTCGATATCCGCAATAGCGGCTGATATTTAGTTTTTTTGTGTACGTTTTTTGTGGGTTACCTAAATACCAAATAAAACTCTCAATTTGCTTCAAAAATCACAATCAATCTCACAAAAATCGTAACCCTTATAATTTTGGCACTCGCCTCTCGCTCACTTCTTTCTCGCTGCTCTCTCTCACCCCCTCTCTCTCTCTCTGTCTCTTTCTTCTCTATCCCTACCCCCTCCCTCTTTGTGTGTCCTCTCTCTCTCTCTCACTTTCTTTGCCCTCTCTCAGTCTCTCTCCTCTCTTTTCTTGCCCTCACTTTGCGCTCTCTCCCTGCCCTCTCCTTTCTTTGTCCCCCTACCCTCCTTCTCTCTCTCTCTCTCTTTCTCTCTCTCCCTGCACCCCTTTCTCTATCTCTCTCTACCCCTCTCTAATATGTCTCTACATCTCTTTTAATGTCATGCACTTTGAAGGTTTTATGATGCAACCAAAAAGAAAGTTTCTACAATCTGTTAGTCATTCTAAAGATATATCATGATGCAAGTTTTTATGTTTAGAAATCATTAAATATGTTTAAATTACTTGCTAGAATGTTGTATTATGCGTGAACATAACACCTTGATATTTATTACATATCCCTGATTTTCACAATCCGATATGGAGTTTGGTCATCCGATATTTACGCGATATCTGATATTTAAAACAATAGATAGAGGATAATGTCAGTCAATGCAAGAAACATGCAAAGTTGATCGAGCATAGAGCGACTTCTACTGTCAGAATGTCTTTTGTGAAAGCTAAAGTGATTAAGTTGATTAGAATCACAATCGAGAATTTAATACTAGATGTGTAAAGCTCAAAAGGTACTCCTGAGCTCTCTCAAGCTTTGCTTGTTCTTTAGCAATTAATCTCTCACGTTCGTGGTATGTTGGAGAAACGAGATTAATAACTTATTAGCAGGGTAGACCATAATTTTATTAGCATGGCAAGCCAAAGACAAAAATTTTGTAAAAGAAATATAAAATAGAAATATATTGAAGGTTGTTAATGATGTAGGCATGTGACCGATTATATAATGGGACACAAACAATGATTGGGATTATTACACATATAATGATCGAGCCAACAACACGTGATCCTTATTTTTTTAAAAGTAGGCACGTGACCGATTATTTAATGGGAGGACTCAAGCTTGTGAAAATTTAAAAAGTGTGGGCATTTGTCTTTATGCTCACATACAGCAAGGGCATAATTTCTTCTGTTTACAAAACAGAACAAGCTAATTTATGATAAATTTCACAAAACCCCTATACGTTTAGGTAATTTTCACATAACCCCAATAACTTGAAAATATTATTAACTCCCAATAAGGTTGAAAACTCCCAAAAAAAGTTTCAAAACTCCTTAATTAACTCCCAAAACGGTGTTATCAAAATTTAAGGTTTTTTTAATCCGATTTGCAAGATTTCAAGAGTGAATTAGCGATATTTAGATTTGGCAGATGATTTTGCAAATGAGGCTAATTTGGGATGTGTATATGTGGAAAGACCCTAGTTTTCAAACTTTTGGGGTAAGTGACATAACTAGCTCATTGGGGATTTTCATACATAACTTATTGGGTGTTTTGATTATTCGACAACACGTTATTTGCACATGACACGTCAAAACTAGCGATATTAATTTTTGCGGTTTTTTCTAACAAAAATTATTCAGGGTTAAGCGACATTTTCAAAGTTTTTGAGGGTTAAAATAAAAGATGTCGCAAAATTATTGGTGGTTTTGTGAAATATCCCTCTTGTTAAAGGATTTCTTTTTCCTAGAAAACCTCCTTTAAGATATGGTCATTCTACAGAAACCACCTTTAGAATACGGTCATTCTATAGAAACTACTTTTGATTGTCAATTTATACATAAACCATCTTTAAGGGGTTTTTGTTGCAATAAACCATTGTCAATTTATACATAAACCATCTTTAAGGGGTTTTTGTTGCAATAAACCATATAGGCCCACCAGTCAGTTAAGTGCTTTTGGTAATTGACTCCACCTAACATCCATTAAGGATCATCTCTCTAATATACTTGATATTTGACAACTAATCATTACAACAAAGCTAAAAAACCTTAACCGAAAAGTGATTCCAGGTGATTGATTGCAAGAAAAAAAAAAACCATTTAAATGTGATTCATGTATAAATTGACAATAAAAAATAGTTTCCAGAGAATGACCCTATTTTAAAGGTGTTTTTTTTAAAATAAAAAAACCTATTTTTATATGTGATACATA
>JBAKGM010000412.1:7352022-7363678 GCA_037177215.1 Asparagus racemosus | reverse complement strand
TATAATACTATTAGTAACTACATATTAATTTAATAATTAGTTTATTACACTATTAGTAAATAATTTACTAAATTGTATACTTATTAAATTACAGTGTAGTTTATTAATTTAAAAATATTAAAATCATTATACTATTAATACTATTATAATTATAAAACACAAATTATTTTTCATACTATTATCATACTTTTAAAAGGCTAATAAGATGAAAGTTTAATAGATAGTCCCCCATAAGAGGTGAAACTCAAACACCTAAGGCATAAGCTGATAAGCCTAATGAGTTTTTATTATTCTTAAATTTTCTAGAATTTTTAAATATTGTGTGAAGATAAATTAGGGATAAATTTAAAATTTTCTATTAAATAATATAATTAAATAATAAACTAATAATATGGCAAAGGTTTTGAAAAAGTGAGGAAATGCATAATTAATAAGAGGTTATATATAATTAATGAACGATAATTACAACTAATGACATATTTGAGCATTATCAAATTTAAAAGGGAAAAATAGAAATAAAAAATTTTGACAAGACAATCCTCTTTTATATATACTCGTATAATGCACATGATTTACACGAGAATGTACATGTTTTAAATTTTGAATATTTTATTGAATATGTAAAACTATGTGTTAATAATTAAAATTATATAATAAGATTGCTTAAAAAGAAATGTGTGAATTAATTATTATTGTGTAGTTATTGTAATTGAATGTTTTTCTTATAATGATCGCCCATTGTTAACCTTTTTTTTAAATAAGTCTCCAAATCTAAAATTGTTCTTAAAGAAAACTGTCAATTCTATAAGTTCTCTGAAATATGTCCCTCCAACTTGAAAGTTGTTAAACTAACTCTAAATTAACTAAGTTGCATTAATCTTGCTAATTTTTTTTCTTGATGGTCCCTAAATAGTTACACTTGATATCTGCAACATATTGCAATTGTTACTTCTCATTATAATTATTTAATAGGGTAAATTACACTAAACCCTTATGAACTTTTAGTCCATATGAACTTTTAAAATTATACTAAACCCCTAATGACTTTTCTGTTTCAAAGAAGACCTCCAATAACTTTCTAAATTTTGCAGATAACCCCTATAAATTAGAACCAGAAAATTGCATAAAAAGGCATTTTGAAAGTTACTTGGGGTTCGGTGTAATTTATCTAAAAGATATTGGGGGACTTTTACAAAAGTTATTAGGGGTTTAGTGTGATTATGAAAGTTCATTAGGTCTATTTACTGCAAAATGCCGAAAGTTTATGGGGGTTTACTGTTAAAATAATTTAGTTCAAGTAATACTATTAAAATAATTATACTGTTTGTATACTATAAAATATGTATCTAATTTAACTTTTTTAATTATTCTCTTAAATAATTTAGTAATATAAATATTTTATAAATTTTTAATATACTACGATTAACAATTAATAGTACTATTATTAATATTAAATAATTTTTTTGTAAAAAGGTTAGTTTTCAGTACTATTATCAATATCAAAATTTATTATTCTATTTTTTTTTGTTCATTGAATTATAGTATAATAATTCAATTTAATTGGCTACTGCTAATAATTGTGTATGCTTTTTTTTGTAATTTAATTTAATTTATTATTTTAAAATAATTAATAATTATAAAATTATTGATAATTATAATTATTTAGAAGTTGAAGAGGTGCATAATTAATTATAGGTTATATTTATTTAATGAAATATTAATTAGAGATAATGACATAGTTAGAATTTATCAAAATTTGAAAGGGCAAAAAAGAAAATTAAAAGTTTTAACACACCAATCCTTTTTTTATGGTAGTATAGATAGACAGATTTCTATTAAATGGCTATCTACATTCAGGTTGCAAGATATTGTGAAAAAAAAAACAAAAATTAAACTATTAAATTACAACTTACAATATTAGTTAAATAATAAGCAACTTGTGGTTTTGACTCTCAATGAGAAACAAGTTTTGATTCTGAAATTTTCTTAGCTCTACTTTCTGATTAGTATATATTCATCCTGGCATCTTGCTTGCTAGCTAAAGAAAAGATTAGTATGTAGTTGTAATTTTTAATGACATCTTCATTAGTCTTTTACGTGTGAAGGATTCTTTATATCATTTTCTGAAACACGCCCCCACCCGCTCCATCCTCTTGTCCATTTCTTATATTGTTGTACCCTTATCATGATAGATGATATTAACTTTATTGTACACTAACAATACTGATAGGATTCTAATGCTATATATTTATCTATTATGTCTATAATTATTGATAGGGACATTGATTTGATCAGACATCATAAATTGATTGGAATTTATCTAGCCAGAGTACATCCATTCCCTAACCGTGCCACCACATCACATAGGATAATATTTTATTTTTGTTTTGTTCTATTTCCTTGTCTACTCCTCGAAGATATTTAATTTGCAACATTTTTTTAATATTTCATGTTTAGCCTTTGTAACATTCCGAGGTTAAACACTTCTTAAACACTTGGAGAATACTGTGTAGAATATAACATGTTTATCAATTGAATATTGTCATAATTAAGAAGACTGGTAAAAATAAATAAATTGAACATAGAGAAGTTGCCATTAGTATTCAAAATTGATGGGTATTGTATCTCTAGAAATTAAAGGATAAATTTCATGAACCCCCTTTTACTTTGGGGTGTTTCCAATGGAGCCTCTGAACCTTTTTTTATTTCACTAAGCCCTCTGATCTCATGGTGTACATCCCCCCACCTCCAAAAAAATCTAAAAAAATTCTCACGTTACCCCCTAATATTGAATTAACAAACATACAATCAAAATAATAACCAGCGATGTCATTAGCATCATTATGGTGTCACGGTGGTTATGAGACACTCCAAAGTTTAGAGGGATGTTCTTGCAAACAACTCAAAATTTAGTGGGGTTTTGTGAAACTTATCCAATTTAAAATACAAAGTTACAAGGGTACCCAAAGTGACAAATACATTGTTATAAGGGTGTTTTTATATATAGATATTAGTCACTTAAATCATAAGCATTTTTAAAGCAGTCCCCAACATCTTCATATTTTAATATTAGTCCCCTAAATTACTTCAATATGTTGATCTTAATTAGTCTAGTTAGTTGAGACTATAAAGGGATGGATATATTCTATTTTCTATCTTTTTTCTTGAATGGACAGTTATATCCTCTCTGGACCTCTTCCTTCCCTCTGCCTTTGACCATTGTTGCCGCCCCTTCTCGACCATGTCCCTCTGAAAATATGATGCAGAAAATGGTGGTGGTGACATTATTGGTGGAGAAGACGATGGTCACAGTGGAGAAGGTGAGAATACCAGTGAAGGAGGTGATGGAGATGGAAAAGATGGTGGTGGGGAAGATGGAGATGGAAGCGAGAATACCAGATTTGGTTGATATGTTGAAGGTAGAGACGGTGATGGCAGAGCTAGAGGGGGTGATGAGAATATAGGTAGAGGTGAAGATAGCAATGGTAGAGATGGTGGTGGTGATAATGGAGGTGAAGATAAGGATGCCGACGGATGATGAGATGGTGGTGGAGAAGAGGGAGGTGGTGGAAGTGATGGAGGGTATTTTTTTCTTTTTTTTTTATTTGGGTGGCCGGGGTTGGGTGAGGAGTAATAAGGTAATTCCCCCATCTATAGTTATTATTGATCTAGTCATGGTTTAGTATTTTGAATAGTAATAATAGAAGGACTAATATCAATATATTAAGAATATGTTTGGCTAATATTTATTTTATGAAACCTTACAAGTTATCTATTACTTCCTGTTACTTGTTTTGTTAGAGGGTAAAGTAGAAACTTACTTGTAAGTGTCCAAAAAATAAGTTGGGAAATACCAATTTATTATTATTTTTTCCCCCAATTTCTAAGGAATAAATAAGTAAATAAAGATTTATCAAACATGGTTTCAAATCATTATAAGTAAAAGCAGAGTCATAAATTAAAATAAGTAACTTGACAAACATGCTCTAAGATATTTCGGGGGATTAGTATCAAAATATGATGATCTGGGAACTAATACAAAACGCCCATGATTTAAGGTGCTGTTTGACAAATAGTTAACTGAGGGGTTAAGGAGACTTAACATATTCTTAACCCGCCAAACACAAAAAATGTATATAAGAGTTAAAGTGTGTTAACCCTCTATAATTTGCCAAATGAAAAAATATACAAAAGGATTAAACTAATTCTTCTGGAGGGATTAAAATGAGTGAATCCCTCAAAATGATTGGTTTACTGATACTCCTATTTAGAAATATTAAGAGTTAACCCTTCTAATTATAAAGAAAATAGTTAAAATTCTTATTATTTCTGAACACTAAAATTAATCACAAAAACTAAAAAACTTATATAACATATTAATAATTTAGCCATTCAGAACGTCAAATAAAATAACTATATTAATTATTCTCCTTCACCCCTCTTTCCCCCTTTCTCCTTAACCCCTCTTTCCCTCTTTCTAAGCCCTTTGCCAAACGGTGGCTGACTAGTATCTAAAATCCTTGTGATAAATTGCAAGTGGCTGAGGACGCGGTGCTGAGGGATATACGCCCACAGATACGCTCGAAGTCGTCAATTTCTACTCTCTCTCTCTCTCTCAAACCCTTGCTGTTCCTTCCCTTTTTATCCTTAAATTTTAATGGGAATCGATGTCGACATCTCCAAATTCTCCACATTTTCTGTCAACTGCAGGTGAGTTACATGGCTCCCAGCAATCTATTTATTGGAAAGATTGCTTCTTTCAGTAAAAACTTTGGGGTTTTTTTTTTTTGAAGAGATGTGTGAAGCTCACAGGTATTTAGGGTTTTGGGAGTGAAAATTAAGAAGCAGGCTTTGGTACTTTCAGTGGGCTGAGAAAAAGTTTGAATCTTGGTTGCTTGTTAAAGGGATGGCTTTGTTAATTAGGGCTTTTGCCCTACTTATTCATCTGCTGATGGTGAGGTTTGTGAATGGAAACGTTGTTTTGCTGGGGAAGAATATTTCGGAGTCTTTCAATGACATGGAAGCTAACTTCAGTAAGAGTTTCCCCCCATTTTTATCATTTTTATGAGAGAATTTTGTTAATTTTGCATCTATTAATGGTATGAATATATGGTACCTAGATGCTTATGATGTTTGTACAGCTTATTCTAATATAATTGAAAATCATGGCGGGGCTGTGCGATATGATATTCATAAATTATATTTGATGGTCTTGTATTCTAAAGAATTTTCGTTGATTGAATATCTGGCTTAAGAACTAAGGGCATATTTGGGAATATTGGATTTTAATCCACAAATGGATTATAATCCAAGTGTATTACAATCTGCAATGTTTGATAAAATTAGTGGATTATAATCTACATTCAATAGTAGAGTGTTTAGCAAATGGGTGGATTATAATCCATTGTTTTTGTCAAAATGAACAAAAAGGTCATGGCTCTAAATTTAAGTTTAATGGGTTGGAGAAAGATTGAGGCTTGGAATTTTGTGAAATGATGAGGGGACACGGTCAAACCTTTTGCTTTATAATCCACCTAAAATTTTACCCCACTTATCTTTTGGTGGATTATAAGTCAAAATAAGCCATTTGCCAAACATCTCACAGTGGCTTGTATTTCACTTTTGTGGCTTATAAGCCACTTGGACCACTTGCCAAACATGTTGTGCTATGACTGTTGCGTATACTATTGACCCTTTCTTTAAACCAATCTGTTTTACTTGGTGAGATTGGTGGATTATAAGCCAAACTCACGTTATTCTGTCATTTTCATGGAAAATTCTCTAAATGAGCCATCTATAGAGTTCGATGTGGATGAGAAAATGTTTCTAGAAGACATCTTATATATGTATGTGTACTTAATTAGAGTGAATGGATGATTTAGCTCCAACACTTCTATATTCGGATTCGATTTTAGGGAATTTTTTTTGTAACCATCCGCTGGAAGTTGATTTATGCAATTTAAATTACTAGAAAATGGAAAAGCAAGCATTTCAAGTTTGTTGTTTATGGATCAAGCTAGCATAAAATAGAAGTGGCCATAATATTTTCAGTTGATTGATGCTCTACATCATAGACAATTTTGATCCAATCATCTCATCTTGATCTAGCTAGTTAAAATCTTATGTACAATTTTCTTATTAGGTATTTATTTACATCATTAAACTAACTGATTACCTACTTAGACTTTTTAGTTGAGCCCTATTGATGTATGAGCGAAAGGACTTTAAAAAACACTATTTTTGGTTTTTAGGTAATTTAGATAGTGTAAATGAATTTTAAGAGAATGACCTTTCATAGTCAAACATTAAATCTTAATGGGAGAGTTTGGCTTTAACTCCTTTCGGAAGTAGCCTAGTCTCTCTCTCTCTCTCTCTCTCTCTCTCTCTCTCTCTCTCTCTCTCTTTGTGTGTATAAGTAGATGCCTTGTAGTGGATGATTGTGTTAAGGATAAGATATTCAACAATGCTCATAGTTTTAAGATTAATTATTCTAATACTTCTATTTTTACAGACAAGTATGCTTACTTTATACTCATGTTTATTTAGTGGGTTAGCTAGACTTGACTTATTCCCTCCACATAACATATTTTCTCGGAAAGATTGAATTCTTGATTTGATGTGCATGAGATCTTTTAAAAAATTACTAAAAGAATTAATTGAAATTATTTGGTTCATTTCTTGTGAGTTTTAGCAGAAGGGTTCGAAGGGTTTAGAATATTTTGATATCCGTTACATAGAATTTATTAGTCAGCATGTGATAACATCTATCTATAGTGTTACTATATGAACTTTCTTCTTTAGAATGTACACCAACTATTTTTCCTGGTTGGCTGTATTATTTCTGTACAAGGGTTGGCTATCTATACAGGACTTACAAATGCAGTTTTTTATGCACCAAGTTAAAATGCCGAGAAAGATAATATTTAGAGTTGGTTACTATGTGTTCTCTAAAGACATCTTCATAGGCTTCACGGAATATCCATAAAGTTGGGATAAAAAGAAAGCTAATATGATATTGGTACAGCTTTAATTTCTCATATTTGTGTTATGTACCTTCCTAATATTTCAAACCTAATATTTCAAAAACATTCCTTTTCCATTAATTTCCTTATTTAGCCAGTTAGCCTTGCACTTATCAGGGAATAAATTTTTGGCTGCTGAAATGTTTCTTCTTGCCCCTGAGTTCATTTCATATGCTAAATGTTAGCGTATGTTCAAGTCATAAAATTTATATTTTTTGTTTCTCCCAGCTCCTAAAATAAAAGGATCCGGTAAATGCGGGGTCTTGTATATAGCTGATCCTATCGATGCATGCTCTCCCTTAACGAACAAAGTGGCTGGAGGTTCAAAATCTTCATTTGCCTTAATTATTAGAGGAAGGTGCTCATTTGATGATAAAGTTAGAAGCGCTGAAAATGCTGGATTCAAAGCTGCTATTATATATGACAATGAAGACAGTGGCCCCCTGATTGAAAGTATGTTCTCTCTTTTTCACGAGCATTGGTTTTAAGTTTTTAGCTCCAATTCCATCTTTATGAGCTTTCTATATCTTTATTAAGAAGTCACTAAGTCTCACTGCTCTAGTGAAAGGCTGGAGTTGGCGTGAATGCTACCTGTGCTAGATATAAAGTTGCTGAATTTAGAGAATAAGTCTTTTCTTGTTATTTATTTGATGAATTTCCAATTACAACAGTTAACAACTGAACATTATATAACTAAACTGCATTAACACCATCTTATGTCCATTAAACTGGCAGTTGTTCTCTGTGTTTGGAACTTGGAAGTAGTTGGTAACTGATTTTTTTTAGCATTTATCTACTGTTGCTTATGGAAAACTGCAATCTGTTACCTGAGCTTAATGGGTGGGGCTGAGTAGGACCTAAGATTGTTGAGATTCTTAGGGCTGTAAAATGTGAATATTGGCACGAAGATAAACTCCAGTGCTAGGTTTTCTAGGCTTTGACATGTTAAGCCCCTACACTATTGTTGCAGCTATCACACTTTGTAAAGTAAAGCTTTTTAATCTATTCATCTGCTTTCTAGAAATATACATAAGGCCATAAGTAAATTTAGCATCATGATGATGAAAATATATGGGTGATAAGGTTCAAATCCTTTCTCATGTATTGAGGGACACAATTCTTTTTCTTCTGAAAAAGGATATGAACCCTCCTTGAGTTAATGGGTGTCTTAAGATAGCATGTGGCCCAGAGCTAGAAGATTTGATCTAGCCTAGCCACGCTTGGGGCTGGGCTGTTGGGTTCAGTGGCGATGCTAGGAATTTTACGGTTTTGGGGGGGGGGGTGCAACGTAAAACTATCATTGTAGATAAATAAAAAAGCAACAAAATATTATAATGCGTAATAAACTTCCATATATGTAAGCATTAAGTTAGGGGAAGTAAAAACCTAGAATAGAAGTTTTGCGAAAATATATCCACCAATCATTGGATTAACTTGCTCCAATCTTCTAAAGTTTCTTCTTAGTTTACTTATAAAGTAAAAAAACATGATAAAACATTATACATAAAACCAGCATATAGTTCCAATGTATTTTACCAACATTCAAACAACAATAACACTAAATCATATTTAGTTCATATTTAGCCGAAAACTATAGTGTACTTATGCTAAAATTGATGCAAAATACAGTCTTACATGAGCATAAAGATAATAGAGATTGCACGACAATTCTCATAGTACAAAATTCATGATGTTCTTATAAACAACAAACTAACAAAGTTGTGCTAAATGTTTTTTCATTGAATTAGACTCGCCTATAATTGAGATTATGCTAAATTTCTTTTTATTTGTACAAAATCAAGGAATTATTCAAGAATTCATCTTCCATCGTGTTCCCAAGCTTTGTCTTCATTATGTTCATAATTGAGAATGCTCGTTCCGTAGTCGCCGTTGATATGGGAAGAGTAAGCACAAGCCTAACCAATCTATTGATAAGGTGATAAGTTACTGACTTTCTCGTTCTCGCCAAGCCTTGGCATAACTCTTGAATATTAGACAACTTTTGTAACTCGGAATGAGCACACATGATGGTAATGTTGAAGTTCCACTCTCAAGTGCATTAGATCTTGCTCTGTAAAATCCAGAGTATAATACTTTTCTGCTAGTTTACAAATAGTATCAATATTGAATGACACAAACCTCTCTCTAGGATCCAAAGGTGCTAAGAACAAGCAACTCTACTGTATGCTCATTAAACTTGTTGTTTAGTTCTTGCAATTGGTAATCAAATACATCCACTCGATAATAATGCTCAACATTAATATGATCCCCTTTCCTAGGAGCTCAACCACGCCTTGCAACATATCGAGAACCCATATCTGAAATATCAATATTATGTTGCTCACAGAAAGATTTGACTTTCTCAGAGAAGTCATTCTAATTGGAGTGTAAGATTTTCAATCAACATTTTTGTGCTTGAAACAAGTTGCATAGCATTCAAGATATCTTAAGATTGACGGTGCAAAGCTTGGCAAAGAAGATGAGCGTACTCCATAGGCTTCTTCATGAGATGTAAGATGAAAATGAAATCAAATGAGAAGGGATGATTCATAGCATAATCCGCATCTCCACATTGAGAGTAATTTCCTTGTTTGGCAAGATCACCTAGAACCATCTAAGTTGTGTTGAACATCTTTAGCAAACTAGTAATAGAATCTAGATAAGAACCCCATCGAGTATCTCCGACACGTCTTAAAGTGCCAACTTGATTAAGTCCTTCCTATCTCAACTTCATTATTAGCTATCATCGATGCAAATTCATTAGCTTGAGCCTCCTTTAATTCATCATTATGTTTGCTAGATGCACTAACAATATTGATGACGATAATCAAGTTAGGGAAAATTTGATGGACGGAAGATACTTCTTGAGATGCCGCAATCAAAGCAAGTTGAAGGCGATGAGCTAAGCAATGAATATAATATGCACATGGACATTGCTTGCGAATTAAAGCTTGCACGCCATTCCATTCACATCTCATGTTGCTAGCCCATCATATCCTTACCCTCTATTGAATATCTAACCCATGATGAGAGAGATCGGAATAAATGACATTTTTCAAAGTTAAAGTCGTGGTGTCTCGTTCATGGACTAGGCCAAAGAAACATTCATGTATGTTTCCCTCTCTATCCACAAAATTCAAAATGATGGCCATTTGATCTTTTTTTGACTTGTCACGAGATCATCGATAATGATGCAAAATTTTGCATCGCCCAATTCCTCTCGAATCTCTCTTTTAGCTTTGCAAGAAAAGACATGAAGAATTTCCTTTATGATGTATAGGAGGAATTCCCCGGAGCATTCTCTAAAACAACTTCTAAGACTTTTTTATTGTAAGGGGCTAACAACTGTAAGTTTTATAAAGTTGTCACAATTGAGAGACATTGTGACCACGGAAAGCACAAGCTTGAAACGTAAGCCATTGAACTACGTCAATTGATACTTGGAAGTCGTTGCCGATTAATTTCAACTTGTTCGGAAGAGTGCTTTTCCATTAACTTCTCGATATGTTGGGAAGCATTCATTAGATCGTTGCTTGCTTTTAAAGCTCTTTTATGGATTGAGTTATGGTCTTTTCCGATATGCTGTAGAAACGCACAATTTTCTCCATCTTTGACTTTCTTCCAAGTTCTAAAGCCTCCACTAACAAATGTAGTATGTTCGATGCGTCCATTTGGCTTGTTAAAAAGATAACAATGTAAGCAAAAAGTTGCATGAAGATGGAGAATATTCAAGCCATGATGGAAATAATGCAAACCAAGAATGACAAAAATGACGACGATGCTTCTCCGAACTGGACAGAGGATAAGTTAGAAGTTTCAATTGATATAGACCGGCTCTTAGATAATAGCGACGAATGTCATCTTGTTGGTTTACATCATACTCCCATATTGGTGTGTGCAATCCCGGATACGCTCTAAAGAAGAAAGATCAACCTTTTCAAGTTGAGATCTTTGAACTTTTAGAGGACGGTCAACAACTAGGGTTTCCGGATTTGGAGTAACTTTGTTCGCTATGTATTGGATGCGGAAGAAATTTCCTTTAAAAAAATTATCAATTGTAGTTGGTTTTCCCATAACCACAATAACAAATACAATCCTTAGAAATTAACAGTATGCGATAAGTTATACCGTAGAAACTTATTTCTAACAATATTAAAAATTAAGGAAAAAATTATAACTTGAGTACAGTCTCATGATGAACCTGTCAAGTGTCAAATATCAATTAGAAATAAAAACTTCAGTAAACTTATAATAAAGTCTCATGATGAACCTGTAGCTTTTATTTTTTTAATTTCTATAAATTAGAATAAGGTTCCAATTTATAGATAATTGAAAATTAAAGCTACAGGTTCATCATGAGATTGAAGAGGTTCATCATGAAAAATAAAAGCTATATGTTCCAATTTATAGAAAAGGTTCCATTTATTTAACCTGTTATAAATTAGCCTAAATTCTTAAGGGTTTTGAATGTTCCACTTGCACCAACCAATTAAAACTTAAATCCCTAGCAAAATTGATAATTAGTTAACAATTTAGTGTCTCATCCTTGCATCAATCAAAAGTAGGGGTGGTAAACGATCGAATCGAATCGAATACTAAGGTGTTCGTATTTGTATTTGTTTAAAATTATCGAA
>JBAKGM010000412.1:7331720-7342042 GCA_037177215.1 Asparagus racemosus | reverse complement strand
CCGCACGCTAGCCCGATTCAAACGGTAATCGGTAAAGGCTCATCAAATCCGTTGATGGCTGAGGGTTTGCTAAAAATTCTATGAGTATTGTAGTTGATTATTTCAAGAAAAATAAGAAATCATAACAAGCAAAAAAAGGGGAGGATAAAAATTCATTCAACCAAAGAAGAATTGAGTCTTTCCAACAAAGAAATTAGAACTATTCAAACATGAAGTCTATGACAAAGGATTTGTTGTTCTAGCCGAGACAACTCGTCGTTGTAAACTTGTTAGAGTTCCTTCTGCAAATCAGCCCTGAAAGACTCCTCATCGGCACTCAGTGTCTTCGCAGCTTCTTCCTCAACTTCAAGTAGCTTTTGCTCAGAGAGCTTCAGTTGATTAGATATGGCGTTCTGGACTTCCTCCTCATTGACTCTTGTCAGCTCCAGGATACTTATATGCTCTTCCTTCATCTGAAGTTCCCGTCTAAGCTGCGCTATCTCGGCCTCAGTAGATGCAATACAGGAATGGATGTTGCCCAGGGATGTTGATTTTTTAGCAAGTACAGTCTTAATCTGAGCTACGCGGTCCCGCTGCATCTGAACCTCGAGTCTAGCAAAGACACGAGTGTCACGCCATGCCTCTGTTCACAGGGAAAATCCTATCAGTTGTCATTGATTCGAATATGTTACAGCTTGTTTTGCTTACAACGAAATTCAAATAAAAATTGCATTTTTATAAGGATTACAACGACTAACCGAATAAAGATCACAACTTTTCTACCCTAGTTGAACAAACGCGGGATCTGTTTATCGGATCCTTGCTTGCGTGAGTGTCTTTGCCTGTGTCGGGGACTCTATTCTGTCCGTGGACCACCGTGTAATCCGATCCAAGTCAAGATCTACGGGGTTGAGGGGCCTATTTCACGAAGGAAATAGATCGCTTAAAGCAAGTGAAATTGACCAAGTGATTTCACGGCTCTTATCGAGATTAAGACTAAGCTTAGATCCGGAGGGACTCGCGGTAGATCTGATCTTGATCTCCTCTTGAATCTTCTCCTCGTTGCGTGGATCTGAAGTTGAAGGCATTCTTCACTTGCATTGGATCTGGATTTGAGTTTTTTTCTTTGGAAATGTTCAGATCTGTGCATGAGAGACGAATTTTTCTAACCTGTGCAACTGAACCCCCCTGGCCTATTTATAAGCAAATGGGGGGGGGGATTTTGGCCGGGCACTATTGATGCCTCGGCCTAAGCCGAGACACTCATTTGGTTTCTTTCCATTCTTTTCTGATCTCTTTCATCCAGTGTTTGAATTCGAGTCTAGTTCTGTCGACGTTTGAGTCCGGTTGATTCTGTCTCGTTGACGTTCGAGTCTGGTCGACTTGCCTTGTCAAAACTCACTAATCTGAAGATTCGTCGTTAGATTTATTCTATAATCCATCGCTTCACTGACTTGCACGCCTTGCCAATCCGCTTCATGCGCTCGTCGACTCGCTTTGTGAGTTTTGCGGCGTAGTTACGTCGTCAGCGGTTCTTGGTCGCATCGATGGATGGGTCGTCGATTGTTAACCCACTGTCATGAGTCTTATTCGGGTACTGATAAGCAATTTTTAATGCCTATAGATACCCCCTCCAAAGTGTCTCAGTCTCGATTTTTTTAGACGAGTCTGTGATAGTTTGAATATAATAGGCCCGCCATAACCTTCAGTCAGTGCGACAGGACGTGAGAATGGCTTCGATCTTTGATCGCTCCAATCCTTTTAGATTCTCCAGTACTTTGTAGGATATCTGAAGGCATCACGGTGCTGCATTTATTACCTGATTGTTGTTGAGATCTCGACCTGAAACCGATAGATGAATTTCTTCTGAGATTAGCTCCAAATTTGATTCCTCCAATCCTTTTCAGAGTCTCCAGTGCTTTGTAGGATATCTGAAGGTGTTACGGTGCTGCAGTTTTTTTTGCTTGACCGTTATCGGACTCTTGAGCTGGAGCTGATTGAGTTTATTTGTTTCTTGACTCGTATCAGTGAGTTGTTGTTCAACTAACCATCAAACTTTTTACGAGGCACCTCCGTTGATCGGGGAATTTTTCGTTGCGACGCATTGATAGGCGCCAATATTTCTTAGGAATTTAGCCTTTAATCGGTGAGTGCGACGCATTGCCTAGCGTCAACTCAGTTTATACTCGTGCGTTAATGGAGTTTTTGGGGATTTAGTTTACTCTCATATACCCATTTGGAGGTTGCCGAGTTATCCTTAAGAATATTTATGAAAATAATCTCCAGGAACTTCTCGGCCAAAATAGGAAATAATTTATACTCGTGTATCTTTTTAGAGTAGGGGATTAGTTTATCCTCATATACCCATTTGGAGGTTGCCGAGTTATCCTTAGGAATATTTTATAGAAATAATGTCCAATAACTTCTCGATGAAATAAGAAATAGTTTATACTCGTATACGTTTTTGGAGTATCGGTGAGGCTCGACTAATTTGAGCTGGATGAAATTAACTCTTGATGAGTGATATCCTCGCTGAATAGCTGTCTGGGGGTCTTCATGGCCGTTACGACGAGCTTCACGAACTTCAAGCTTCACCATGTCACAATGTTCGGGTTGAACGTCGAGTCTCATTGCGCAGGCGAACCTCAGTTGAATGTCGAGCTTTACTGTGTAGGCGAATCTCGATTGAATGTCGAGCTTCACTGCGTAGACGAATCTCGAGTCTTAAGATTTTACAACTAGGGGTATGTGGTCCTCGTCTTCAGGACTAGACTTCTTGACTGTCTACATGCCTGGAGACATGGTGCGATGCTCAAGTCTTTTCTGAACTATGTTGAGATGGTATTTGTCGAGGAGTTAACATCTCTAGGCAGTACACACCCTCGTTTTGCTTCGAACGTGGCCAAAATGGTGCAGCTCAAGTAAGAGCTCTAGGTGGAAGGAGGAAACTTTGATATTATAGAGCTGACGAGGGTCCATGCCGAAGAAGCTCCAATTGTAATGTCTGAGAAACTAAGGCCTGCCAAAGTCTGCGAATACTCTGAACACCAACGAGGACTCCTTCAAAGTCGGGCTATAGGAGGAGTTCTAACAGATCTCTCGCCATAAATTTCTCTCTTTTTATCATTTATTATGATTCTTTTATTTCGCTCAAAATAATTAATCATAATACTCATAGAATTTTTGGCAAACCCTCAGCGATCAACGAATTTATTGAGCCTTTACCGATTACCGTTTGAATCGGGCTAGCATGTGGATTATCAAAACCCGTTCTGCATGTGATGTTGTGCTAAAAGAATGAAACTCTCTTAGACTTGGTGCTATGATATTGAATACATAGGTTTGGTACTCTTTTACGGGCAAGAGACTACCCGGCAACGCATGTTAGACGTTGACTTGAAGATTATTGGCCAACCCCCAACCATTAACGGGTTTGGTGTGCCTTTATCGATTACCGTTTAAATTGGGCTAGTGTGTAGATAATTTAAACCCGTTCCGCATGTGACGTTGTGCTAAAAAGAATGAGACTCTTTTAGACTTCATGCTACGATGTCGAATACGTAGATTTGGTACTCTTTTACGGGCAAGAGACTACCCGGCAACGCGTGTTACGCGTAGACTTATCCCTTCTTAGACTTTGGGATAAAATGCTCCAGAATCGAACTCTGGTGTCTTATTCAATCAGAAAAAGACTAAACCAGCGGTGCGTGTTAGGCATCAACTTTAGGGTTATTGGCCAACTCCTAGCCCTCAACAGATTTGGTATGCCTTTACTGATTTCCGTTTGAATCGGGCTAGCATGCGGATTGTCTAAATCCGTTCCGCATGTAACGTTGTGCTAAAAGAATGAAACTCTCTTAGACTTTATGCTACGCTATTGAATACGTAGACTTCGTCTTTTTCACGGGAAGACTAACCTGGCGACGCGTGTGAGCTGTCGACCTATCCCTACTTAGGATTCAGGATCAAATTCCCCAAGATGATTCTTGAATTAAGGGGTTTTTGTTGATAAGATTAAATTGGTGAGAGAGGAAGAAGTTTATATTCTATCCCTCATGGCGAATGAATGAAACTAAGAGCAGGAACTCTGCCCTGGGAGTCGAGAGGATTCAGTCGACCCTCAGTCAGACAGCCTGATCTGAAAATCCCGGCGCATACCTTCAGTCGGCGCTACCTGGGAGAAGGATGGAACGAAAAGTGGGGTTTCCACTCTGAGAACTGGAAAGACTTAGGTGACCTTTAGGCAGACAACCTAGTCTTAAAATCCTGGCGCATACATTCAGTCGGCACTACCTAGGAATAGGATGGAACTAAGAGTGGGATCTCCACTCCGAGAACCGAAGAGACTCAGGCAGCCTTCAGTCGGACAACTTGGTCTGAAAGTCCCAGCGCATACCTTCAGTCAGCGCTACCTAGGAAAAGGATGGAACTAAGAGTGAGATCTTCACTCTGAGAATCAAAGTTACTCAAGCGACCTTCAGTCAGACAACCTGGTATGAAAGTCCCGACGCATACCTTCAGTCGGCGCTACCTAGGATGAAGATGGAACTAAGAGTGGGATCTCTACTCTGAGAATCAAAAAGACTTAGGTGACCTTCAGTCGGACAACCTGGCCTAAAAATCTCAGTGCATACCTTCAGTCGGCGCTACCTTGAAATGGGATGGAACTAAGAGTGGGATCTCCACTCCGAGAACTGAAAAGATTCAGGCGACCTTCAGTCGGACAACCTGATCTAAAAATCCTGGCGCATACCTTTAGTTAGCGCTACCTGAAAGAGAGGGGTGAGACTAAGAGTGGGGTTTCCACTCAGAGAATTGAAAAGATTCAGGTGACCTTCAGTCGAACGACCTAATCTAAAAATCTGATTCTGATCTATACCTTCAGTCGGCATGGCCTGGAATAGGAAAGGATAGAGCTCTTCCGTTTACCATGAAGGGAACTTTATGCTTGGAGAGGAAGAATTTTATATTCTATCTCTAGCGTGTAAGAAGTTTTGAGTGGGCCTCTTGTTCATGGAAGGAATCAAGAGGGGATTTTGGTTCTTGGACCGGAAGATTTTGTAGACTCACCGTAAATGAATTTGATCGGTGAGGGAATTTGCAGTGCAGGATAAATTTAGGGTTATCCTCGGAGAAAGTGAGTGAAATATCCCACGAGAAACTTTTCGTTAAAAAGGGTTATCCCAAAGATACTAAGGGTAGTATTTTGGGTAATTAGGCGATATGCACCATTAGAATAGGCCGTCTATATTACAAACGCGCCTTCCCATTTAGGTTCGAATTTACCTTTCTTCTTAGAGTTGAGGATTATCGGTCATCGAGCAGCGAGGACCAGATCTCCTTCCTTGAAACTCCTCTGTCGCACGTTCTTATTGAAAATTCTCGACATTCTTGCTTGGTAGAACTCAGTGTGTTGTTGAGCTTCCATGCGCTTTTCATCTAACATCTCGAGGTCCTCAAGACATTTCTGATGTTATTCTTCAATCGTCATCTCCGTTGCGAGGGCGATGCGAAGTGACAGAATCTGAATTTCGAGTGGAAAAATTACTTCACACCCGTAGACCAGAAAGTACGGGCTCCCTCCGGTTGGTGTGTGTGCAGTTGTGCGATATGCCAGAGTACTTCTCCGAGCTTATCGTCTCAATCTCACTTGTTAATCTTCACAAGCTTCGATAAAATTTTGATAATCATCTTGCTGAATGCTTCTGCTAATCCATTCGCAGCGGGATTGTAGGCTGTTGATGAGACGTCTTGAATCTTGAATTTCTCGCAAAACCTATTGAAGGAATTGCTAATGAATTGAGACCGTTATCATGCACGATCCGTATTGGTATACCGTGTCGATCGATGACGTGGTGTTTGATAAACTTGATGATGTTGCTCGTCTTCACTTCTTTTAGCGAGATTGCTTCAGCCCACTTAGAGAAGTAATAGGTGATTGCTAGAATGAACCGATCACCTTGGACTGACGAAATAAAGATGGGACCCACGATGTCCATTCCCCATGTTTCGAACGGCCAGGACGTAGCCGAGGGATGCAGTTGCTCTAGAAGCTAATGCATGTAGTTAACATGAATTTGACACGCATGACATTTTCGAGCGTACTCGATTACGTCATTGACCATTGTTGGCCAGAAATACCCCATTCTCCTGATACGATCATAGAGCTTGGGACCAGGCTGGTGTGTGCCACATTCACCTCCATGTGCTTCCTGAAGGACTTCCTCTGCCTCTTTATTTGAAAGGCACCAGAGCAACAAGGTTTCATACCCACGGCGATATAACGTCCGGGTTTCCGTACCATAAAAGAACCGTGGGGCTCTCCATCGGATGGATTCTCTCTCCTTCACGTCCTCTGGCAGAATACCATGCAGGACGTAGTCGATAATAGGAAAGCACCAATCTCGTGGCTCTAATTTGGTCTGGGTGGTGTATACTTCTTTGCTAACCACTCCTTGTCTCCCTGTACCTCATCATATATTGGTACGAATACTTGATGAGTCCTGACTGTAACTAGCTATTCAGTCTCGGGAGGTTGTGCCAGCGATACTGCTAATGCCACCAATGCATCCACATAAGCGTTCCGAAGGCGTGTGACATATTCAATGAAGAACTCTTCAAACGAATCTGCCATTTCAACGGCCGCTTGGTGATAGGGGACCAAGTCTGGATTCCTGACTTCGTAGTCTCCACAGATCTATTTGAAAATCAATTGCGAATTGCCGTACGCTTCTAGATACTCGACCCCTAGCTCTTTGGTAAAATTAAGCCTGATAAGTAGCACGTTGTATTCGGCCACGTTATTGGAGCACAATTCAGTAAGCGAATAGGCTCGAGGCATGACATGTTTCCCTAGGGAAACTAAGACAACTCCGACTCCAGCAGAGATCTTAGAACATCCGGGGGCATTTTCCACATTAGTAGCTCGAGAAGCTCCGTCAAAATACAACTACCATATTTGTTGGTGTGATGTAGTGTTGACTTTGCGGGCTTCATCTGGCAAGTCATCATATAGATCGGCCGCGTCCATCATTGGGTTGGCCGCCAAAAGATCACAAATTGTTTGTCCTTTGATCGACTTCTGTTGTTTGAAGTGTAGGTCGTATTGGGATAAGAGCAAGGCCCATTTAGCCAATTGCCAGCTCATGGAGGCCAGTTGCGTCATGAATATCCAGACTGGATTTACGTTAGATATAAAATAAATCGTTTGTCCCACTAAATAATGCCGCATCTTCTGAATCGTTAACACTAATTCAAGGCACTGCTTGTCGATCATCGGATAATGAGACTCAGCACAGACTAATATTCAGCTCAGGTAGTATACTGCCTGTTCGTGACCACTATTGTCGTCTTGAGCGAGTAAAGCACTTAACGAGTGGTTCATTGCCTTAATGTAGATTAGGAATGGCTTACTCGTCTACGGTGCAACAAGAACAGGAGGCTTCGCGTGATACGCTTTGATCTCCTCAAATGCCTTTTGACAAGCGTCGTCCCAAATAAATAACACGCCCTTCTTGTTCAGCTTAGAGATTGGCTAGCACTTTCCGGATAGATTCGAGATGAATCTCCGAATATACGCTAATTGCCCTTGTAACCCACTAAGTTCTCTCAGATTTCTTGGAGGTTGCAGATCTCAAATCACCTTCACTTTATCAGGATCGACATGATGCCCTTATTTGTGATGACGAAGTCGAGGAACTTGTCACTGGACATCCCGAGGACGGATTTGGTAGGGTTCATCTTTAGCTGGTGAGCTCGCATGAGCTCGAACGTCATTCTAAGATCTTTTATGTGATCACTCTTGTCGTGACTTTTCACGACCAAGTCATCGACGTAGCATTCAACCATTTTCAAGAGATGATCCCGGAAAATCTTCATCATCACTCACTGGTGCGTGGTGTCTGCATTCTTCAGACCAAATAGAAAAAATATGCCAAGAGGTATTCTGAGCGCTGTATGTTTGGCGTCATCCAGGTGCATCTTGATCTGATTATAACCCGAAAACCCTTCCATGAAGGACATTCTCTCGAAGCTACACGTGTTGTTAATAATGACATTGGTGATCAGGAGAGGGAAATCATCTTTAGGGCAAGCAGCATTTAGGTCTCTGTATTTGACGCAGATCCTGATTGTCCCATTCTTCTTCAGTGCCGGGACAATATTCGCCACCCAGTCCAGATGCTGTACTTCTATGATGAAGCCTGACTCGATAAGCTTTTTCACTTCTTCCACGATTACCTCCATAATTTACGGACGAAACCGTCTTTACTGTTGCTTGACAGCTTTAGCATCCGGCTTGATATTGAGGCAGCAGGTCACCACATTTAGGTCGAGCCCTGGTATATCTTCGTAGTTCCAAGCAAACACGTTGGTATATTCCTTAACAAGAATAATCAATTCTTCCTTTTCTTCTGGGAGAAGACTATCGCTCATGAAAATAGACTTTGGATTAGCCTCGTCCCCATATTGACTTGGACGACTATATTTTCGGTGGGGGGTTCTCTTTGCTCGAACCAGTCCTCGTACTGCATGTTGAGGTGATGAATCCACGGGTCTTCTCATGTTGGCATCTCCTCATCATCCTCCAAGGTGGTAGGGTCGGCAGTAGCCATATTTGACATTAAGGCTTTGAAGGCATCGCCGATGCTAACATCAGAATCCCAAGTAGATGAATCAAACGAATGTCCATCTCCTTCATCGGGTAGGTGGTCATCAATCAACAAAGAGCATTCATCTTCTGAGGAGGATTCTTATCCCAATCCCCTTCTGAATGCATAATAGTTATACGGCTTCCCTCTTGGGACATATGCTGCTTTGGGCAAGACTTAGGGATCTCTCCCGAAACAAAGACCTCCTCCTTATGCCAAGTTGTACCCCCACTTCTTCATGATATCTAGTGTTTCAGGACTATATTTGAATGCATGGAGTATAGCCTCGTTGTCATCGACATCTTCCTCTAAGAAGTGATTCGGCATTAGAACTGTATCTCCTTTTCTGTAGACCAAGTCTTTTTCACTACTTGATCTACCTGGGATGATGAGTGTTGTCCCAAATGAGTCTTGGAATAGCTTCTGCATTATGCACGACGATAGTGTTGGCAGGTGCAAGTCAGGATCATTGTGTAATCCTGTCATTACATCAATTAAAGACAACAGGTACTCTAAATCATCTTTGATTAATTCGTCAGCAATTTGCCAATTACGGCCTTCATCCGACGATTCTTCATCAAGATTGATTACAAGTGGTATTATGTCATTTAAAATAAAAACACCATCATAATTAAGCCCGGCTTCGGTATCAGCTTCCCCACCGCTGTCGGTGCCGTAGAGGAGAGAATCAGTGAAATAATTCTCCATCCCCTTAAACGGCTGTTTGTCCGCGACCACTGTCTTGACTTCATTATTCGTGTCTACATATTTGAGACACTGATGAAGAGTAGAGGGAACTATAACGTTATTGTGGATTTAAGGTCGACCCAACAATAAGTTATAGAAAGTCTCAGCATCGATCACATGACATGTGACCTCAGACTTCAAATTTCCCATCTGGCACTTCAATCAGATTTTACCAAGCTGCCGAGACCCGTTGGTGTTAAATCTGTAGATCACTATGCTGGTTGATGCCAGCTTACTGGCAGAAATACCGAGGCTGTACATGAGGCACAAGGGCATGATGCTCACAGCGGAACCCAGATAAACTTAGATCCGATTAACTTCACTAGAGCCAATGTACCTAGTGAAATATAGTAGTTTATCATACGTGGAATTCCTCGTCTGCATGTCTTCCTTAGTAAAGGTGATGTAGGGGAGGTGCTTGGCAGCCAGGTTGCAGTGTTGTGCTGACGACTTCGGTCCTTCAGGATCTGGCTTGATCTGAGTAAGAATACTTCAGAGTCAGCCAGGGCCTCTCGTAGGGCTTCCCGAGTCTCCTTTGACAGTCGCAGGAGCTCGTAGAGAGTGATATTCACTGGTATGTTGGCCAGCTGGGCCATTACATTAAAGCGGTATAGAGAGTTAGAGCTTCCCGGTTTGTCTACTCTAACCGGGTGATTGAACCGAGACTGCATCAGGAGCTGAACCTCCTGTGGTTACTTCTCCTTCAACTTAGCCGTAGCTTATTTGGCAGCTACCTACTGCTGCACTTTTTTAGTGGGAGTAAGGGGAGTTGTTGGTACCCCCAGTTCCGACAGTGTCTTGGCATTCAGATCAAGGACTTCTGGGTACTTATACCTGTACTCGTGCCCCCTCCTAGTGGCGTGGACTTCAGGTTCCTCCTCTGAGAGTTGGAGCGTCACCACCTATTCATCATCTTCCCCAAGACCACGGAAGTAGCATGACACAATT
>JBAKGM010000412.1:7318821-7330482 GCA_037177215.1 Asparagus racemosus | reverse complement strand
ATCATTTCCCATGGGCGACCATCATCTACAATGAATTGTGGGAGTCTCTAAAAGCTGCCAAGGTAGCTAAAAATGGAGTGACTTATCTTAGTGGCTGTGCTCCCTTACTATCGGTAAGTTATTTGTCTTATTTATAGTTAATATGTTGCATTTGCCCATTATTTGTGATAATTAGCGTCTATATTTGATATATGATACTGATATATGATATTAATCCCTAATAAGTGACATTTGTCCCCCATATGTGATATTTATCCCTCATTTGTATTACTTAATTGTGATAGTTGTAATTAATATGTGATATTTGTCTCTAACTTGTGATATATGATACTAATATATGATATCTATCCTTAATGTGTGATATTTGCTCCACATATGTGACATTTATCCCTTATTTGTACTACTTAATTGTGATAATTGTAGGTAGTATGTGACATTTGTCTCTAACTTATGATATATGAAGTTAACATGTGACATATGTTACTGATATGCTCACTTCATTGATTGAATGTTGCTTTTTCAAAGCTATGGTACTATGAAATAACAAACATCAAGGAGTACGCTATAGTCAATGATTCTAAACCACCCATGACAAAATTAGACTTTAGAAGGTAAGAAAATGGGCTCATTCCTGAGTTCAATGATTATTAAGAAGTCAGAAGCCGCAATCCACATCTTACCGGAGTAAGATATGTTGCGTTACGTCCATGAGGAGATTAAGCAAGAGCCTATAAAAAGGGAAGGCTAAAAGAGAGGAGATATTGGAGTCTGAAAACTCTTTAAGAAAGAAAAGAGTTAAAAAAGAGGAAGGGAGTCAAGTGATTGTTGCATTGGTGAGACAAGCTTAACTCTTATCATGTGATATTTATATTTTGATAGTTATAATAGTCTCTTTTATGTGGTCATTGTTTATTTCATGTGATAGTTATGTGATGGTTGTGATAAGACGTGTTACTTTGTGACCTTTACATGTGAACTGTGATACATTGTTATCTGTGCCAATTGGTTATCTCCTATGATATTTACTAGTTTATTATGATAGATGTAGTGTTTATGTGATATTTATATGTGACCTTCTTTCACTGTCAAATGTTTAATATTTATATGTGATATTTATATGGGATATTTATATGTGATATTGAAACTTAATTGTTAATATGGACTGAAGCTTATGAAAAGCTATCAATGTTGAATAAAGCCTATGAGCAAGAACTTGTCTTACATGGCGTTGATACGAAGGCCATTAATGCCGATATTGAAAAAAGATTTGCTGAACAGAAACACAAAAGAGAACAGAAGGATGATGAGGTAAAAAAATTTCTCTTAATTCATGTGCTCGTTCATTCACTGTCAAAGTTTCATTTATTGTTTTGATATTTATTCAGCCTCAGAAAGATATAGAGAGAAAAGATGAGGCAGAGAAAGAAGATGATAAAGGCAAGGGAAAAATGGAAGAAGTTAAGGATGATAGAGCAGACATGGCCATTGAAGTTGAGGAGGTAACACTTACATAAATCATGTGATAATTACTTAGTTTACATGATGTTTACATATTACCTGTGGGAATTACATATACTATGTGACAGATAAAAGTTTCATGTGATACATGCATAATATAGTGATATTTACATATTTTCTGTGATATTTCCATCTTTATATGTGACAGTAGATGTGTTATTGTGATATTTACGGATATACTGTTACCTTTAATCCTTATTTGTGACACCTTCTCCTTAGTTGTGATACGTGAATTTTGCCTCTGACATTTACTCATTATTTGTGATACACTCATTAACTGTGATCTTTATACAGGCTGTAGATATGAAAATAACTGAAGAAGTTACTGAAAAGAAAAAGGGAAGGAAAAGAAAGGAGGAAATAAATGTCACGCTGTAGGATTTTGTTCGGACGACATGGACAAAGAGCTAAAGAACATCAAAGAAGCCAAAGTTCTTAGAATCTCCATTCCAAATAGTTATCCCTAAAAAAAGTAAAGGGAAGAAAGCTATCGTGGTGGTCAAAGATGATGCCGACACGAGTGAGAAGGAAGAGGAGAAAAAACTTGCATATGCCTATACGAGAACATCTGTAGAAAACTTGTGGAGAAGGGAAAAAACTGAAGAAGAAAAGAAAATATTAGAGATGTTGAACATGGGCATTACTTTTCCACATGACTTTGATATTAGGCTCCTGGGAGTTGTCGAAGATGGATTTTATCATAATTTCACTGTGAAGGATATACCTGATTTATCTGACGATGAGAACAAGTAGCTTCAACATTTTTTGACATTAAAAGTGTGCAACTAAGTATAAAATAGTGATTTTTGAAATTCCTGTGATATTTGGTGTTTTCCTGTGATATTTACATTTAGTCTGTGACACTTAATAGTTTTTGTGATACTGATACGTTGATTGTGTTGTGCATATTATGTAGAAAGAGGAATGTTTTTGAGGTCAACAACCACATTATAAACAGATTTGATATGCTTCATCTGCTACGTGGTGGTAGATTAAAGGACGATGTTAGATTTTGTTTAAGTTGTGGTGTTATTCAAGTTTTCCACTTTTCAATTGATTTTTCGCGTTTGCAATCATTAGACCGTTGAAGCATTGGTTGCAAGACTTCAAAAATGGCTCAAGCTACCAGAAATTGTGGATCTGGATAGAAAATTTACTATAATCACATCATATTTTAGTGTGAATAATATCGATCATAAAGCTTTTACAAATAATGTTGCATTTATATGTTATTTGACTTTCTTCCTCCTATTTTTTTAAAAAAGATTTGGTTGCTAACTGCTTTAAATGTGGATGAGAAAAATGTATATAAAAAGTATATAAAGAAGCACATAGATGATGAAAAGGATGTTCTGTTAATTCCGATATGTCACGCTGATCACTGGCATGTCCTTGAGATCAATTTGGGGCAAAAAAATGCAGACCTTACAGTTCTGCTGACCACGATACATGAGCTAGAGACATTGTGACAATCCAGCTATTTCTTGATAGGATGGTAAGTGGATTCGACCAGGCGTCGACATTCAGAGCATTCAAATATGAAGTAGTTCCTTGTCGATTGCAAAAGGCTCGTAAGTTTCTCCATATAGCTTATATTACCAGTTTTTTAATTTGTGTGATACTTGTTCCATATCTGTGATGCATAATCATTCTCAGTGACATATGTCAGTGTTATGAGACAATTATACATCCTGGGTGATATATACACATTGTCGGTGATATATGATGGTGATATGTGACTATTGCATATTTTGTGTGACATGTATACATTGTCAGTAACATATCGTGGTGTTATGTGACGTTTGTATATTGTGTGTCACTTGTACTCATTATTTGTGATACCTGATTATTCTCTGTGATACCTAGGTATTATCTATGATGTTAAGGTATCAAATCTGTACTTTTACACATTCGATTTGTTACTGTATATGACTGTTCCTTCACCTATTTTCTATATAGGTACGATTATGGCATACATGCATATTTGTACATCAAAGCCATCCTAGAAGGAAAGGAGGTCATGGACATCGAAGCTTTACAAAGGGATTCTCAAATGTTAAGGGCAGGACTTGCTGCTCAAATTATATGTGAAGGTTGAGAACTGAAGAAGCTTACACTAAAGTTAGATGCAGATGATCCAGAATATCTTTGGTATTTTGGGGTAATGATATACCATTGATTGAGTGGAAGTATTAGACAAACACGTATAACATCATTTAGTGTTCGATATGTTTTTTTGTGTAAATTTTGAGACTTGTGGTGACAATGATGAAATGTGCATTTGTGGTGACAAACACGTATATCATAATGTAGCATATTGTATGATATCTGAAAGTATAAAATTTATAGGTGTCATAGTTAATACTAATAAGTCATAGGACAATGTAATATGTAACATTTAACACCTAAATGTCACAAAAAATAGCAAAAGTAACATACAACAAACAACAGTCCCAAAAGAGTTTGAATCTGCCAGGAAATATTAGTCTTGAATAGGTACAGTGCATGTGGCTCGGTTATGTCCTTCAGCATGACACCTTGAGCATTTAATTGGACGTCTATTCTCAGTTTGGTTATTGATACGTCTATTCTTATTTCTTCCACGTCTCTTTGTCGTCTTTGGGGGGAAGTATGCCAACTGTTTCATCCGTGACATCTGGCTTATCGTAATTTGAAACAGGAAAGAGAATTGGTTCGTAACTTTTCTTGAAAGCTTCAGACGTCATGAACCAATCGCAATACTGGTACACATTTCTATGCATAAAGTTAATAGCAGCACATGCATGTTTACATGGCATTCGCAATATATCCCACGCATGACATGTGCATATTTTGTGTTCCAAGTCAACTTGTACCAATTTTTGAGATGATACCTCAAAGATTTCAGCTGTCGAATGTGAGACTTCAAGAGTGCTTCCCTTCATGCAATTTTCTTGGAGAATTTTTTCCGCTTCAGGACATAGATAGCTATTCCATTTTGTTGCCATCTCGCAGTGAGTATTCATCCTTTCCATAATTTGCATATGAATGTGATCCATCATATCACAAACAGGAAGTGTTCTCACCGCACGAATCCAACTGTTGAAAGATTCGGCAACATTGGAAGTGATATGACCATATCTGCAAGTGTCGCAAGTGAAATGTCACAAATAAAAGGCAATTGTCACAAGTAAAAGTAAAACGTCATATATAATAGAGAAAAGTCACAGGTAATAGAGTAATGTCACATAACACTCGTAATGGCCACACATAACCAACAAAAGTGGCATAATAAATCATTATGTCACATATAACAGATCAAATTCATGGAAAATATCGCATATAACTGATCAAATTCACAGAAAATGACTAATATTTGACGTACCTTATACCAAGAAATACAAAATTCGCCCAATTATTTAGACCATAACTGAGAGCTACTTGGTAAGCTCTTTGATCGATCATCCTAATCTCATGTAAAATAGCTTTAAATTCTCTTTCCGTATACTTGTATGCAGTAAACTCTAATAATTTTGAAATCCGTTGAGCAGCACTTGAGGCAAAACCCATCTCTGTAATCTTCAATTTGTAATTCTCAACAAGATGGACTACACATCTGGAATGGTACGCATCTGGAAATATATCTTTCAAAGATTGTTTTATTCCTTTGTCGGCATCTGACAAAATTACTAGAGGATGGGGTAGATTATATGGCTCTGTTCGATTGTATAAAATATGCCGTAACCCTTGAATAAAACAACTCCAATTCGCTTCATTTTTTAGTCACAAATGCAAAATGTGAGTGGAAATATGCCTTGATTACCATCATAAGCAGTCGCACCTAATAAGATCCCTTTGTAACGATCTTTCAGAAAGGTCCCATCTAGAAAGAGCAATGGCCTACATCCCTTGAGAAACTCCAGTATGCATGCACTATAGGACACAAATAAATGCTTGAATCGCCTTTCTTTTTTTTTTAATGATGACGACACTGCCTAGGTCTGTTTCCATCACCTTCATTTGGTACCTTTAAATGATGATTAAAAGGACAAAGAACTTGTTAAATGATGAATAAGTTTTAGCGGTCATACGAGAGACGTTAATATCACATATAAAGTTTAAACGTCACATATAATACCAAAATATCACATAAGATATCTAAATATCACATAGACTATCGAAGGATCACAATTGCGACCTAACTGTCACATAGAACATCTACACATCACATGGTACACTTATACGTCACATAACCTTCTACAATATCACAATTACGTTTAATGAATCACATTTAAGATTAATAAATTAATGGACTAACCAGGATAGTAAACCATATGAATGCCTTGCGCAACCAAATATTTGGCCTTTTGTTGTCTCCTTAGCACACCAAGCTTTAGAATAATTAACTTTTAAACCATAGTGAGAGTGCAATTCCTTTCTAATGTCAGTTGGGGTGATATATAGACGCCTCTTCATAATTGATTGTAGCGTACACGCAATCCACCTTCTCGATGCTCTAGAGTGACCAGCTGTGCTGTTATGTTGTCCACAAGTATGTTGAGGAATAAATGTTTTTATAGCAAAGGTCGACACATGGCTCAATGGTGAAGCATAAAACACCCATGGGCATTTTGTTTCTTTTCTGAAGATGCAGTTAACACGAATGCGTTTTGGCTCATTGTTAACATATTTAAAATAGAACTTCTTAGCTATAGAGTAGTATATAAGAGCCATTCTAACTTCTTTTACGCTTTCAAATTGCTGCCCTTTTCTAGTAATTGCCTCATACCACCATGTCTGGATTCCTATCGATTCATTTACTATGCCATCCATCATTCACACGTGCTCTCCTTGAGGATTGTCATTTGGGATCCTCTCTGATTCCTCGATATGATTCGATGACTGTGAGTTTACAGTAGAAAGACTGCAAGTTGAATATAGCATACATATAGGTCACATGTGGCAATTACAAATAACTGTTAACTTATATATGTCACAAATAATCGCGATATGTCACGTACAATGCTACAGGTCACATATAAGACGTAAGTATCACAGTTCCCATTATAACGTGTATATAGAACCTGCAAAGAATCTTTTGAATACTTACATAAACTCTGTTTCTGCCCCTATGGCATGCGTGAATCCTTCATCTCTTTCAATAACAGTCATTGTTATCGTATTTAACCCCATTGAACGATGATAATCTATCATGTTGTGAATATCTTCATCTTTTAGAAGCTCAAACGAGACATTGAGAAACTTCTCGAGAGAATAACTTATCAATAAACTTTCATATCGTACTTTAAAATTCTGTGCAGCGTGCATCTTCAATTCAGCTAAGCTTATTACAGAATTGACTTTAATGAGGGTTACATTGATGTTTAGCGAAACCACACTTATTAAAGATGAGACTTCCATTTTGATTGTTGGAGAAGTTAAGAGGAAAGAGTTAAGTGAATTTTGGTTGTTGAAGGTTGTTGAGTAGAAAATAAAGAGGGAAGAAGATTTTAGCTTGACATGGGGACATTATTTGGAGGGAACTTAGTAAGTTTCCCTCCAATTTTTGCTTTCTCTCCAATAATTCTCTCCCAACCATTAATACTATTCTTCTCTCTTCTCTTGAACCCATCACTTCTTACTGTGGATTCGAATGAGGGCTGCCTAATGAGACAAAAAATATTTGACATTCCCAAAATAATACAAAAAGGTAAACTTGGCATTACTTCTAAATACGGTATATGGACTTTATATAATGTTGGGCTAGGGGTGTTTTTGCTTGGAAACTTGAGTCAAAGTGCTCAAAAGGGTTTGACTCTAGTTGGGGGTGAGGGTGCATAACTTTTTGAAAATTGCTTTCTCCAAGCAATTTTCCCTATTTATTATTATTATTTTGGCTATTGGTCCCTTAAATCTTCATATTTTAAAATGGGTTCCTCAAATCATAAGATTGAAATTGCTAGATCCCCATATTAGTCTTTTTTTCATCTACACCCAAAGCTTACTTCATTTTTTTGAAAACTCACCCATCTATATCTATATCTATACTTCTATAAAAAGAGGATTGGGGTGTTAAAACTTTTAATTTCTTTTTTGCCCTCTCAAACTTTGATAAATTCTAACTATGCCATTATCTCTAATTAATCTTTTATTAAATAACTATAACCTTTCATTACTCCTCACCTTTCTAAATAATTATAATTATCAACAATATTATAATTATTAACAGTTTAAAAAGAATGAAATAAAATAATTTATAAAATTAGTATACACAACTATTAGTAGTAACCAATCAACTTATTATAATAATTATTTATAAACTATAATAAAATAATTAAAATGATAGTATAAATAGAATAATATATTACTAAATACTATTAAGAATTATACTGTAATTCAATGAGCGATAAAATAAATAGAATAAATTTTGAATCGCATACATAGTGTAATTATTTTAATAAAATAACATAAATTATAAATTATACTATTTATTTAGTATTACATTATTAAATGAATTAAATAAATAATTTAATACTATTTTTAGAGTATTTTCTCAAAGATTATTACATGATAGTGAGTAATCTATACTTAATAATGATTGAAAACTAACCTTTTTACAAAAAAATAATAAAAGTTTATAAAATATTTATAGCACTAAATTATTTAAGAGCATAATAAAAAATTTAAATGAGATAAATATTTTATAGCATATAGACAGTATAATTATTTTAATAGTACTACTTGAACTAAGAATTATAATATTAAATAAGGTAAATTATAGTAAACCCCATGAACTTTCAGCATTTTGTAGTAAATAGACCTTATGAACTTTCGAAATCATACTAAACCCCTAATAACGTTTGTAGAAAGCCCCCAATATATTTTATATAAATTACACCAAACCCACAATAACTTTCAAAATGCCTTTTTATGCCATTTTATGATTCTAATTCATATGGATTATTTACAAAATTCAGAAAGTTATTTGGGGTCTTCTTTGAAACAGAAAAGTCATTAGGGGTTTAGTGTAATTTTGAAAGTTCATATGGAATGAAAGTTCATGAGGGTTTAATGTAATTTACCTTATTAAATAATTATAATGGGAAGAAACTATTGCAATATGTTGCAGGTATCAAGTGTAACTATCTAGGGAATATCAGGAAAAAGCGAGCAAAATTAATGCAGCTTAGTTAATTTAGGGTTAAGTTAATAACTTTCAAGTTGGAGGGGCATATTTAAGAGAACTTATAGAATTGACAGATTTATTTAAGAAAAATTTTAGATTCGGGGACTTCTTTAAAAAAAAGGTTAACATTGGGCGATCGTTATAAGAAAAGTGTTCAATCATAATAACTACATAATAATAATTACTTCATACATTTCATTTTAAGGAATCTTATTATACAATTTTATTTATTAGCACATAGTTTTACTATTCAATAAAAATCTTAAAACTTAGAGCATTTACGTTCACGTGCAAAGCACGTGCATTATACTAATTTATTCAAAAAAGGGTATTTTGGATATTCGTCTCTTAAATCATTCATACTTTAAAATCAGTCCCTGAAATCACTCTAATTACTATTAGTTCATTTCATGCTTAAGTTGTTTTGAAATTAGCTGCTCAAATCATTCAAATTGCTGTTGGACCTCCATATTTTAAAGATATTTTGAAATTATCCCTCCAATCAAGAGTAAAGTTATCAATGACAATGATTAGATTAAAATAAATAATAAGAATTGGAGAATTAAACAAAAACTTCGATGAACTGAGGAACTAATTTATTTTTTATTACTATATGTTATGGTTATAACTACCGATCGGTGATTAAAGAGCAAGACAAAGTGCCAACGTAGATGAGCATGCCCGCTTGTCGACCGGGGGCGACACAGCTCACCCCGACCGGCCCATAAAACGACCTATGCTCACCCCCACCTCACAGCGCGTTGGACGACATGAAAGGCGTTAATGGTCGTCCATTCGGCCGACCCTTCACCCCAGCGCTCCATGGATGACGCGAAAGGTGGTGATCGTCGTCCATTCGGCCGACCCTTCTCCCCAGCGCTCCATGGACGACGCGAGAGGTGGTGATCGTCGTCCATTCGGCTGACCCTTTGCTCCAGCGCTCCATGGAAGACGCGAAAGGCGGTGATCGTCATCCATTCGGCCGACCCTTCACCCCAGTGCTCCATGGATGATGCGAAAGGCAGTGATGGTTGTCCATTTGGCCTACCCTTCGCCCCAGCAATCCACGGACGTCGTGAAAGGTGGTGATGGTCGTCCATTCGGCCGACCCTTCGCTTTTTAGACCCTGGGACGACGTGAAGGGCGATGATGGTCGTTCGCTCTATCCAATTGCTCTCAGCGATTCGAGAAGAACCACTCAAGTCGGCCACCTAGCCTCAACTCCCCCCTCTCGTCACTCGTGGTCCCCCACCTAAACGACGGCTATCTGACGTCTACACCCGACAACCCATCACTATCGCATTAAATGTGTTGACAACCCCCTTTACTCCCCCATCCCTCACGGTATTTAAGGTACCTCGGACCCATGCCACTGCAGATGTCGCCAATCCCATCCCAAGGAATTCATTAGAGGAATGTTTCCAATAAAAACGGTTTGTTGTTGCATATCTCTACCGGTTTTCCAAATTAATCCTGCAGGGACATATAATTCAGAAGAATATGTGAGTGATTCATACACAGCATCTCTTTCCTCTATCAGGGGCTCTACCAATTGATATCTTTCCACAAATAATTGAAATTCCATTTCTTGATCTCTATCTTCAATTTTTGGAAACTTATGAAATTCTTCTGCCAAGCCCTGATTAATGAACCTACAAAACCCCTCAAATTGTATCTGACTAAATCCAGGTATTGTGGACATTCCCTCATTTCCATTCCGGAGCATCTTAATCTTAAGTTTCCTATTTATTTATTGAAATATTCAATTATTGATTCACTATTCATCGAACCATACGGACCGATCTAGCAATAATAGAATGTATATTCTGTTTACTGAATCACATAAAATTTAAGCCAACTCCATATATATATTTCATACATATGAACGGAGACGAGATGAAGGAATAAAGAGCATTTTCGGCGCAAGTTCGAATTTGCGACAGGTACAAATAGAAGTAAATTGAGAAAATATTCCGGGAAAAAATTCTGGCACTTACACTTATGGAGTCTTGTATAGAATATCAAAATTGATCCAATTTCTACCTATTATTATGATATTACGATTCGATGGGGTACAAAAAAAATAAATGGGTTCGAGATTCAATCTCCTCTCTATGAATGAGATAAAGACAGAATAATCATAAGTAGTTATAGAGTTTCCTTTTTTTTAACACAAAAAATTTCATGTTCAAAAAAGAATTCGGGGATTCCTTTTGGTAGTCGGTGGAATTTCATTTATAGAATATGATTGAATTGCGTAATAGTAATATAAATCTACTAAGAATAGTATTATACTTATTAAGTATTAAGTACATGCCGATACAGCTATCTATCTATCCATATATCACACCTTTTATTGTAATTTTACTTTTGGCAACATGGGTCACACTCCATCCAAATTTGTATTTTCTATTCCATATATTCAACGAAAAATTGAAATAGGAGGATTCTCTATAGGGATATGTACATAAGAGAGAGATTCGGTTTGGTATCTGAGTAACAATTTCTGGTCTGGGGTTTACATATACACATATATGTTGTTATAATTGAAATGCAAAAGGATTTATTATTGAAAAAAAAAATGAATACTGATTAGTCATAAATCAATTTTATTTTCTTTTGCCATTCAATGAAACAAAATTTCATTGGAGAGAAAAATTGAAGAACTTTTCACTAATTCAAAGTAAATTGTTAATGGTTCCAATTTGCCCTGAATTTTTCAGTCTGTGACCAGAAATCCATTTTTTCTACTCCCCTTAGAATTAGAAAGGATAGGGGATGCTTTTAATTTAAGCGATGTATATTTTGAGATACAATCAATCCAAGAGAATAATATAAACTAGATCCAATAAAAAATAGGAATTTCTTTTTAATTAAAAAAGTACAACGGGATTCAAGATAAAAAAAACAAAAAAAGAGTTAGTAATAGAATATGGATAATATTTTTCTCCATTTTGGATCGAATTTGGCGGCATGGC
>JBAKGM010000412.1:7248538-7265895 GCA_037177215.1 Asparagus racemosus | reverse complement strand
ATGCAAATCGAGGTTCAAGAGTCTGTCAAGACTTCATGTCCACATAGGCGAACGTCGAGACGAGTTACTTTTGAGAATTTCAATAAAGTCGTCCGTCCTCAGAAGGAGATGTTTTTGTCTGATGATAGCGACGTTATACCTAAGAAGTCATGCCAACACACGATGGGTCGCTCCGGCATTCAGGATGATGAGTTGTACTTTCGTGCTGGGGATACAGGTAAATTCTGAAAGAGGAGTTCTCCTGAGAAGACTGTGCAGTGCCTCTATTCCAAGTTCCAGTGCTATCGGAGTACAACTACACCAAAGCAACTCCAGAGAGGGTGTCGGTCCTCAACAGACTTGGTGCTGAAATGCCAAAGCCCAGGTCAAGACACTTCCGCAGGAGAAGATTAGTATCTCAAAGTGATGAATTGTTGAGAGTCACCAATAACACGACAGACAGAGGAACGTTAACTCGTGCTGGTCATTGAACATCTGACCGAATAACTCAGTTGCAGACCGGGACTATTTTGTGATCCAATTACTACAAGATCCTAAAGGGGTTGCTGGCCGATGATGAAGTGTCGGATGCTGGCTCCGCACTGGATTCTGATAACACAGTTTCTAGCGAAGGCCAACCCTGAGAAGTGCTCATGATCAGTGTCGAGCATGTGGCCAAAATGCTCGAAGAGGCTAAGGCCAAACAGAAGGAGAACTTTAAGTCTGAGATGGAGATGGCCATGCAGCAGATGAGAGAAATGCATGACCAACAGATCCAAGCACTGATGAATCACCAGGGAGAATCTAGCCATCACAATAATGTCAACCAAGTAGACAATGACACAGACAGGGAGGAAGACCGTGACACCGAACATCCCCCCAATGAACAGAATGCTGGGAGTAGTCACGAGAACACTAGTGGCAATGTCGTCTTCCTAGAAAATTAGAAGATAAAGGATCTCAAGAGTAAGATCAACACTTTGATCTCCACTCAAGAGGTGAAGAAGACAGGCGTACCATGTTCATACCTAAGGGAGTGGCAGTTGATCCCATATCCATCGAAGTTCGATTTGATTAACTTCACACCGTTGGACGGAAAAGGGTCTCCCACTCAGCATTTGATATACTTCAAATCTCACTTGGGGGTTATTTCTTGAAACGAGCCTTTGATGGTTCCGTCATTCGTTGGTACCTTTCGAGGAGCTGCCTATGATTGGTATCGCCGTCTTAAACCAGGGAGCGTTACCAGCTGGGATGACATAGAGTCCTTGTTCCTTGCAAACTTCTTCGACGATGACACCAAGATATCCATCGGGACATTATTGGATGAGAAGCAGAAGGACAAAGAGATGGTGAACAGCTTCGTCAAGCGATTCTAGAATAAAACAATGAATTGCCGGGACCCGATAACTGAGGAGTTCATCCTCCAAACCTACCATAACAACCTCTCATTAGACATTCTGGACGCAATGGGAATAGCACCATCCAATGCATGGAAGGATCTGAAGGTGCGCAGAGAGTGGTTCCTCAAGAGGAAGAAAGCAGAAAGAGGCCAGCCGGCGGCATAAGCTCCCAAATGAAATTTCATCTCGCGCAGCAAGGGTAAGGAGCAATCGAGGGTAGCAATCACGAACCAAACGTTTCAACTACAACCGCAACAATAGCCACAGCAAAGAGCGCCACAACGATTGCAGCCTCAATGGCAACAGAGGCTGCAACAACAGAAGCCCTCTGCTACATGATTTCTCAAAGTCTACTCCTTCAAAGAGGATGAGGTTCCCGGGATCTTCAAGTACCTCCTGGAGAACAACAAGATCTAGCTGCCACCGATTGTGAACTGAGAGGAGGCCAATAAGTTTACTGATCTGAAATATTGTGCATATCACAGAGTGGTGCACCACCCGACGAAGGCGTGCTACCATCTCAAGGATAAAATCTAAGCATTGATTGATGTGGGGGTCATTACCCTGAAGCTGTCTAAAGAGAAGAAAGTAGGGGCGAACACCATATCTATTAACTTCGGATCGATACCGCTAACTTGATTTTAACCAAAGCCAATCGTCAAAGTGGGGGTGAAAACAGTAAATGATGATCCTCACGGGCAGTGCGAAAAGGGTCTTGTGCTGCACACCACCACAAATGGTGAGATCCTTTGGGTCCATCCAGACCTGCTTGAAGATAATCAATGGGTGGCCTCTTCATCCGGGAATAAATCAAAGGGGAAGGGGAAACTATGCCTTGCAAGTTCAACAATCTTGGAGAAGGATGATGAACGGATGGTGACATTCTAACCCTCTGAAGAGCAACCTGAAGTCTTTACCACGAGAAGCGGACACGAATACAAGTACAAGTACCTTGAAGCTCCTGACCCGAATGCTAAAACATTGACGGAGCTAGGAGTGGCGATGACTCCCCTTACGCATGATGAAAAGGCTCAATAGTACGTGATTACTAAGGAGGATGTAGCTAAATCAAAGGAGAAGTAGCCCTAGGAGGTTCAACTTCTAAAGCAGTCTTGATTCAATCGCCTGATTAGAAGAGACAAACTGGGAAGCTCAAACTCTCCATACCGCTTCGATGTGATGGCTCAACTAGCTAACATCTTAGCAAGGATAACACTTTATGAGCTACTGCAGTTATCTAAAGAGACCTGGGAAGCCTTACAAGCAGCCCTCACTGATTCTGAGGTCTTCCTCACTCAGATGAAGCTAGCTCCTGAAGAGCCAGAATCATCAGCAGTCAAACAGTGCAATCTTGTGGCCGAATGCCTCCCCTGCATCACCTTTACCAAGGAGGATATGCAGACGAAGAACTCGAAGCATGACAGGCCACTTTATTTTATCAGGTACATTAGCTCCAATGAAATCAACTGAATCCAAGTCGATCCGGGTTTCACTGTGAGTATCATGCCCCTCCATCTAATGTACAGCCTCACGATTTGTGCCAGTACACTGGCATTAATAGGCATCGTGATCTATGAATTTAACACCAGCAGGTCTCGGTCACTTGGTAAAATCTGAGTGAAGTGCCAAATAGGAGATTTGATGTCTGAAGTTACATGCTACGTGATTAACGTAAAGACTTCCTATAACTTATTATTGGATCGTCCATAGATCCATAATAATATTATAGTTCTCTCTGCTCTTCATCAGTGTCTGAAATCGTAGACACAAATAATGAAGTGAAGACGGTGGTTGCGGATAAGCAACCATTTAAGAGATTGGAGAACTACTTCACTGACTCCCTCCTTTACGGTGGAAAGTCTGATACTAAATCATCGACCTAAGGCACGGACAGTGGCGAAGAAGCCGACACCGAAGCTAAGCTTGATTACGATGGTGGTTTTGTTATAAATGACATTGTACCCATTGTAATCAATCTTGATGATGAAGAATCGTCAGATGATAGTTGTAATTAGCAACTTACTGACGAAGCAATAAATGATGGTTTAGAATACTCAATGTCTCTTGCTGATGTGGTGACGAGACTGTACAATGACCCTGAGTTGCACTTACCAACTCGGTCATCTTATATAATGCAGAAGAAGTTCCAAGACTCTTTCGAGACAACACTCGTCATCCCAAGTACAACAAGTGACGAAAAAGACTTGGTCTATGGTAAAGGAGATACAATTCCAACACCGAATCACTTTTTAGGGGAGGACATCGATGACAACAAACATGGTCTCTATCTATTTAAATACAGCCTAAAAGCGCAGAACCTCATGGAAAAATGAGGCTACGACTTTGCGCAAGGGGAAGGTCTCTGTTTCGGACGATGTCCTCAAGTCCTGCCCAAAGCTGCACATGTCCCAAGAGGGAAACTGATAATTACTACACGTTCAGAAGAGGATTGGGATATGTATTCTCCTCAGAATACAAATGCTCTTGGCTGATTGACAACTAATTACCCGATGTAGAAGATGGATATTCATCAGACTCATCTGCCTGGGATTCTGACATCAGTCTTGGTGAGATCTTCAAGGGTCTGATGTCGAATATGACCACAGCTAACTTCACCACAATGAAGGATGATGAGGAGATGCCAACATGGGAAGACCCATGGATTCATTACCTCAATATGCAGTATGGGGACCGGTTCGAGCAAAGAGAACCCCCAACCGAAGGCATAGTCGTTCAAGTCAATATGGGCGATGAAGCTAATCCAAAGCCTATATTCATGAGCGGTAGTCTTCCCCCAGAGGAGAAAGAAGAGTTGATCACTCTCGTCAGGGAATATATCGATGTTTTGGCTTAGAGCTATGAGGACATGCCAGGACTCGACCCTAATGTGGCGACGCATCGTCTCAACATCAAAGTGGATGTCAAACCCATCAAGCAACAACAAAGACAGTTTCATCCGCAGATTATGGAGGCGATCGTTGTGGAAGTAGAGAAGCTTATAGAGTCGAGATTCATCAAGGAAATTAGCATCTGGAGTGGGTGGCAAACATCATCCCAGTCTTGAAGAAGAATGGGATGAGCAAAATCTGTGTCGACTACATAGACTTGAACGCCTCATGTTCGAAGCATGACTTTCCCTTTCCAATCACCAATGTCATCTTCGACATTACGTGTGGGTTTGAGAGAATGTCCTTCATGGATGGCTTTTTGAGTTATAATCAGATCAAGATGCACCCAGACAATGCAAAATACACAGCATTTAGGACTCCTCTTGGCATCTTTTGCTATACAGTCATGTTGTTCTGTCTGAAGAACGCGGGCGCCACGTACCAGTGAGCAATGACAAAGATTTTACATGAGCATCTCTGAAAAACAATTGAATGCTATATTGATGATTTGGTTGTGAAGAGCCACGACAAAAATGATCACATCAAAGACCTGATGACAGCGTTCGAGCTCATGCGAACTCATCAGCTGAAGATAAATCCTGCCAAATCTTTCCCTGGAATGTCCAGTGGCAAATTCCTTAGATTCATTGTCACTAATAAGGGCATTCACGTTGACCCTTATAAAGTGAAATCTATATAAGAACAGCAACGCCCAAAGAATCTAAGAGAACTCAGAGGGTTACAAGGACGATTGGCTTATATCCGGCGATTCATATCGAACCTTTCTAGAAAATGCTAGCCGTTCTCCAAGCTAGCTAAGAAAGGTGCATCATTTATTTAGGACAATGCTTGTCAGAAGGCATTCGAGGATATCAAAGCATATCTAGCGAATTCTCCTATTCTTATTGCACCACAGTCGGGTAAACTGTTCTTAATTTACACCAAGGTGACGAACCTTTTGTTAAGCGCTTTACTCACGCAGGACGATGACAGCGGTCATGAACAGGCAATGTATTACCCGAGCCAGACTTTAGTGGGTGTTGAATCTCGCTATTTACTGATCGAGAAGCAGTGCCTTGCGTTGGTGTTCACCATTCAAAAGATGCGGCACTACCTAGTCAGACAGGCAATTTATATTATCTCTAATATAAATCCAATCTAGATATTCATGATGCAACTAGCCTCCATGAGTTGGCATTTGGCAAAGTGGGCCTTGCTCTTATCGCAATACGACTTGCATTTCAAAACAATAGAAGTTGGTTAAAGGACAAGCAATTTGTGATTTTTTAGCAGCAAACTCGATAACGGATGCAGCTGAATTATATGACGACTTGCCAGATGAAGCTCACAAAGTCAACACTACATCGCACCAATAAATATGGCAATTCTAGAGCAACTAATGTGACGAGCACCCTCGGATGTTCTAAGATTTCTACCAGAATCGGAGTTGTCTTAGTTTCCTCTAGGGAAGCATGTCATGTCTCGGGCTTATTCGCTGACCGAGCCGTGCTCCAATAATTTGGCCGAATACAACGTGTTGCTTATTAGACTTAGTTTTGCCAAAGAGCTTGGCGTCGAATATGTCAAAGCCTATGGGGATTTGTAACTCATAGTCAAATAGATCCGTGATGACTATGAAGTCAGGAATCTAGATCTAATTCTGTATCACTAGGCAGCCGTTGAGATGGCAGGCTCGTTTGAAGAATTTTTCATCGGGTATATCCCACACCTCTAGAACACTTACACGGATGCATTAGCGGCATTGGCGGTATCATTAGCGAAACCTCTGATTCAGTCTGGATCTTAGATCCGCCTCATAGCGGATCCCATCCGTTGATTGCAGGACCTTGGCGAATCACCGTGCCATGCTTTGGCACTGTCTTTGCTGGGCTCTCTTTGAGAGTGTGGGCATGCCATCGGAGGTCATCCCCGGCAACGAAGGAAAAGAGGCTGCAGACACCGAGGGGGAAATGCCGCTACCTGCAACTTCGACGGCAGCAGAGCTAGAATTTTCTTCCTGGGACTTAGAATCTGAGGCACAACGGATCTTCCTTGCGGCGGAGATCATCTGGAACTTGCCGGGAGAGGAGGATCTGGACGAGGATGTAAGGTACTCCTCGTACTTTTGCTGGTCAAACTCATATTCGACCTCCTCATCGACCAGGATCTGGATCAGGGGCTGTGGCACGACGATCTCAAATCTGAGGTTGTTAGCTCCCATTGTTGTCGCCAGCTTGTTCGCTGGAAAAATCATTCTGACTTTCATTGCATAAGAATCTGTTACAGCTCGATGCGATTATAATGAATTCAATAAAAAAAGCGTCTTATTATAAGACTTACAATGAAAATCGAATTACAATTGTGAATCTCTCCTGAACAAACGCGAGATCTGTTCATCAGATCCTCGCTTGCATGGGTGTCTTTGCCTATGCCAGGGACTCTATTCCGTCCATGGACCATTGCGTGATCAGATCCAGATGCGAGATCTACAGATCTGTGGGGATTATTTCACGAAGAAAATAATCACTGACGGGAATTTACTCACGAAGGAGATAATTGCTGGAGTGGGTGAAATCAACCAAACAAAGTCACGCACGAGCCCTGAGATTAAGACCAAGCTTAATCCTGAGGGTGGATCTATAGATCTAACCTAGATCCACACGATCTCATCTCCTAGATATGTAGATCTGTAGATCTGCATCGGGAAGAACTCCGTGTGTAAGAAATCCGGTGTAAAAAGGTCTCGCCTTTACAAAAATCCTAGCCCAGATCTGAATTTTTCTAGCCAAAAGATCTCAAAAATTCTAGCCCTTCATAACTGAGACACCCCCCCTCTATTTATAGGGGGTGAGTTTTTCGGCCTTGGCCAAGACCCTGGTGTCTCGGCCTTGGCCGAGACACTATCTAGTTTTGTTCTGGTGTCTTTTCTAAGCCTGATTCCATCGATCCAAGTCCGATTTGGTGCGGAGTTATCAGTTTCGTTGATTTGAAGCTTCGCGGTTGGATTTGTCCCACGATTCGTCACTTCACTGGCTTGCATGCCTCGCCAACTGGCTTCATGCGGTCATTGACTCACTTTTATGCATTTGCGGCATGGTTATGTCGTCAGCGGTTCTTTGTTGTATCATCAGATGGGTCGTTGATTGTCAATCCATCGTCACGAGTCATGTTTTCAGCACTTATAGGCAATTTTCAACTCCTACAGGTGTCATATGTAAGAATTGTTGGGTTGCTTATTTTTATTGTGGTGTACACAAGTCGGACTTGTCATACATGGCAAGTTTGGTGAGCAGGTACATGTCAAATTCAGGAAAGCCTCATTGGGAGGTGGTGAAGTGGATATTGAAATGTCTAAATGTCACAACACGACTCAGGCTATTATTTCAAAAGATACAAGGAAAGCCTAGGGAGTTGAAGGGTTATGTACATTTAGACTATACATGTGACCTCGATCATCGAAGGTCGCCTACAGGCTTTGTATTCATAGTTGTAGATGGGTTGGTTAGTTAGGAGTCACAACTTCAAGATATTATTATACTTTTGACAATAAAAGGCAAATATATGGCTACGGTTGAAGCAGCAAAGGAGACCTAATAGTTGAACGGATTGGTTCGTGATGTCAGGTCCAAGGCTAGTAATACAGAGCTATTTTGTAATAGTCAAAACATCATTCATTTGGTGAAGGATCAAGTGTTCCACTAATAACTGAAGCACATTGAGATACGTTAGCACAAGATCGGAGAGTGGGGGGAAAGAAAAGACATCAAGATAGCGACGATTATTACAAAGGAAATTTTGACAGACATCTAGTGAAGCCGGTCACTACAGAGCTCAAGGCATCAATGGATTTTACCCAGACACTCACTTAGTAAGCAAGGCATGTGGTCTCGCTCGAGACCATTACAGTACACAACTTCAAGTGGAGGTCATGATGGATGTATAGCTATTCATGAATTTGAGGAAGACATGTGTGGAGTTAGTAAAGGTACTCATAATTTTGTGGAAGGTACGCGACATAAGGTAGAGTCATAATAGTGGAGAAAGGGAGACAAATACAAGCTTAAGCCAAGGTGGAGATTGTTGAGACGGCTCAAAATTGGTAGAAAAGATAGCCATGAATTTAAGAAAGCAGCAACAACACAACAAAAGCAGCATGAAAAAAGCAGTGATAGTAGAAGCATGGTCGATTAGAGCGGCGACTAGGTATTCTGTACAGTTTGGGCCTATTTTGGACCTGGTTTTGTTCATTTTGTTGGACCCATAGATTCTACACTATTTAAGGGGTATTTTCTGAGATCTAGGGTTTAATTTCATATAGTTTATTCTTGAGAGAGAGGCTAAGGTAGGGAGAAGAAGAGAGACAAGCTTGTGAGGATTTGCCGGGTAGGGTTTGTGTGATCTTGTGTTCTTCTTTTTGATAAAGTAATGAACTCCCCTCCCCTTCTCCTGTGGAATAGGCACATTGCCAAACTATGTAAATCTCGTATTTGATCTTGCTTTTGTGATTGCATGCTAGTTTTCTTTGAGATTGATTGTTATGTGCTACATGATCTGCAATAAGCCCTCAAAGGAGAGTTAGATTTCAGATCAATTTCTGACAAAAATTTCCATCAAAAGTCTGTAGTTGTGGTGAGGGATCTTTTGCAGGTTCAAATCTGCACTCACGCAATAACGTTTTTTTTCTTTCTCTAAATTCATAGTTGGTGGAACCTCCTAAGTGTCCTAGTATCATGTCAAAGATCCCGGATACTATATCAAAAACTCCAAATCTAGGGCGTGAGTGTTCATCATTGCAAAAGTAGTTTGTGCTGCAATAATAGAGAATGTTATTGTTGATGTATGTAATTGAACAGTCACTAACCTCGGAGTGAGCTTAGCCTTTAAGAGAGTAGGGTCTGCCTTCTCTCCTAATGCCCGGTAACGTTGCTCCGGTCAAGGGGTTCGCCTACAAAGGAGTATCTGTGGAAAGGTTGGAGTTGGAATCTCCGGTGGTCCCTCTGATGGACAAGTCAGTAATGGAAGAAGAGAAAGTGTGTGTAGTGGAATTCATGAGAAAAAATCACTTACCTGGTTCAATGTTATTACTGCTATTTATACCTAGGGTTCGGAGGGCATTCTTGTCTTTCAAGAGACAGCTACTGAGTCAGCCCCTTCCTCCATGTGTTAAGAGACTATTGGGCTAGCTCCTGTATGCACCAAGCACAATAGCATGTCCCTGTCACAGTAGCATGCTTTATAGGTGTCAAAATGTGAGCGGATCGAGAGTTAACGTTGTCTATTCACCATTAATAGGGATGGGATTGGCAGTGTCTGCAGTGGCATGGGTCCGAGCTACCTTAAATATCGTGAGGGATAGAGGATTGAAGGGTGTTATCAGCACATTTAATACGATAGTGATGGATTGTCGGGTGTAGACTTCAGATAGTCGTCATTTAGGTGGGGGGACCACGAGCGACGAGAGGGGGGGTGGAGGCCGAGTGGCGGACTTGAATTGTTTCTCGAGTCACTTAGAGTAATTTGATAGAGTGGATGACTATCACCTCCTTTCGCGTCGTCCATGGACAGCTAAAGTGAGTGGTTGGCTGAATGGACGACCATCACCACCTTTCGCATCGTCTATGGACCGCTAGGGCTAGTGGTTGGCCGAATGGATGACCATCACCGCCTTTCGCGTCGTCTATAGCTCGCTAGGGTGAATGGTTAGCCGAATGGACGACCATCACCGCCTTTCGCGTCGTCCATGGATCACTAGGGCGAGTGGTTGGCCAAATAAACAACCAACACCGCCTTTCGCGTCGTCTGGCCGAATGGATGACCAACACCACCTTTCGCGTTGTCCATAGATCGCTAGGGCGAGTGGTTGGCCGAATGGATGACCAACACCGCCTTTCACGTCGTCCATGGATCACAAGGGCGAGTGGTTGGCCGAATGGACGACCCACACCGCCTTTCGTGTCATCCATGGATCGCTAGGGTGAGTGGTTGGTCGAATGGACGACCAACACCGCCTTTCGCGTCGTCCAATATTTTGTGAGGCGGGCGGTGAGAGTAGGTCGTTTTACATGCCAGTCGGGGTCGTCTGCGCTGCCCTCGGTTGGCAGGCGGATGTGTTCATTTAAGTTGATATTCTGTTTTTTTTAATCACTTATTAGTGGTTATGACCATAACAGTTATTATTGGAGTTAATGGTTCATCCCTTGTATTCTTTCTAAACTTTATATTCATCGTCTTTTTCGTATATTCTTTTAAAAAAATTGTTCATGAATTTGTTAATTGAAGTTTAATCTTTTTTAGAATAGACACTTAGATGCTGTTTGGCAAGATGTTAAGAGTGGAGGGTTAAAGAGAATGGGTAACTTGGTTAATTCCTCTAGAAGGGTTAACAGTAATTAAATTCAATTTGGATAGTTAGTTAAGATGAAGGTTAAATTTTTTTACATTTGGCAAAGGGGTTAATCCCTCAATTTTTTTTGAAAATACCAAGTTTAACGTATTGAAAAAAAATATAAAATTACTAATAATTGTTGCACTATGTAAGGCCTTGTGATTTGCCGTCATTAATTCGGTGCCGTTAAGAGTTTTCTCTTAGGAATTAAGAATAAATATTTCCATTAATTAGAAATTTTCTCAAAATAGCTAACAAAAAATATGAATTAATAATTAAGTATTTGTTTGGGATGTTTTGTGTAAAGAATTTTTAGTTCAAGCCCGTGCTTGTTCGGCTTGAGCTCATGTCTTTGACGCTAGCTATAGATGACCCGAATAAACTACATATTATTTTTCAAGGTCTAAAATATTTAATATGAATTATTGTTCTCTTTATAAAAAAAATTTGATTTTGTATTTAACTCAACATGTTCTTCATCTAGCCTAAGTTTCAAATGCGCATTTCATATATATGTTGAGTATATATTTCGATCATGCGCCACGTGAACCCTCTCTGTTTGGCCAATCAAGTTCCAATTCGGACTTGCTTCACGTACCCAGCTTCAAACTTATTATTATTACTATTATATCAGATCCAACTAATGTTGTTAAATTTTCTTTTTGTACGCTTCTTGGGGAGGCAGGCTAACTCTTACTCGGCCTCCTCACGCAGAATAGTGAACTCTTGAAACTTATGGGTTAAGTGCTGTAAATTTTTGTTAAAAATTTGTTAACCTTTTAACTAAGTTAATCCATTTGAAAGGTTAAAAATGGGTTACACCCTTTTAACCCGCCTCTTAACTCCTTAACAAATAGGGCCTAGATTTAGATTAGACATTCAAGACAAGGCGCTCATAGATCTTGCATTAATTAACCCTAGCAATGATAATAGGATATGCATCTTTTCACCGACACCAAAGTCACTTATTCCTGGAGTGCGGTGTTGCACATTAATTTTGTTGGAAGAGTGGGTCAAGTAATAATAATTACTTACGGACTAATTAAACAAACTGATTCCAACTCTGACATTAGTAAAACTTGCACTATGATGAAGGGAATAAAGTGACTTTATTATCATCGGAATTTATAGGGCTTTCGAGGTAACAGAGGGACTCTGCATTTATGCATCTCACGTTTATTAACGGATGAAGAGTATTTACCAATAATGTCACTGGAGTTGCACAATAAAATTGCATATGTAAATAATTTTTTAAAGACATCCTTACTTTTAGAAAATTTTCTCAATGGATATTTATGATATGAGGAAAAAAATATAATTATAAAATATAATTATGAAATATTAAACCCTTATGATAAATGAACGGGGGAAAAAGGAAGAACAAGGTATACATCGAGATATATATATGATAATGAAAGAAAATACTTGACAGTAGGTTATGTTGGCTTTAGCCAATGCATTTTAGGAAGGAACACTAGAGCCACTCAGATACTGATTCTTTTGTTCTCCAAAATTTCTAATTTGAATTTTCAACATCACTCAACTAGAATATGAATTTAAAACTTAGTTAGAAGTCTAAGTCAAATAGCCAATTGGAGCTACTAACAAAGAGTAACTTCCAAATGAATCATGTTCAGTTTGTTAATATAAACTACTGAAACCTTTTTGAGTGCCTATTTAATCCCTAATCTACATGATTATTCCCAATAGGAAGAAGAAAACATAATCCAACATAAATAATAATCTCAAGAATTGACACAAGTATTTCAAAAAGAATTATAGGGGTAAATTACACAAAATCGAACTTAAGTTTGGGCGTTTTGCAAACAACTCCCTTTAACTTTTTAAACATCACAAAACTCTTCTTAAGTTTTGAGGTTTTCAGAAAACCCCTTGACCTTTAAACGTTTTCCTCAAAACCCATAATGTCGTTAGTTTGGTGGATTTTATGAGAAAACTTAAAGGGAGTTTTGTGAAATTCGGAAAGTTAAAGGGGTCATATCAGAAATACCCAAATTCAGAGGGTGTTATGTGCAATTTACCTAAAAAGTAGAAGAGAAGAGAGGATTCGTAACATTTTCATGAAGTTTTTTTTTTTACCACCCCAGTAGCAGAGTCTACCGCGTCTTCTTTTAACCCATTTTCAAAATTACGTGCTCTTAAACACAAGTTACTCTAACGAATTATTTTAAACGTATTCTATATATCTCAGCAACTTGGCACACAAAATCTTGCAAACAATATAGTAATTACGTAAAATATAGCAATTAACATCAAAATAAACTAGCATGCAACAAAATGTCGCAGGTAGGTGGGTATTCAAATAAGTATGGTTAAACAATTGGGTATAGAAGCAAAACTCCCTTTCCATTATCCCCTCTAAACTCCGACCGTACAATATCCCGACCACGTGCCCACCTCCTCCACCCTCTAAATTCCTCCACCAACGACCTGTACGTCTCAGATCCCCTCCTTACAAACCGGACCCCGCCGGCCCAAGTTCCTCTAACCTCTTCTCGCGGCACATCCTACCGCCCATTAACCCCACGTCCTCGCTCCCCCACCTCGTATAAAAACTACCCCCCGCAACCAGGAGCCCCCACAGTACAAAATGAGAATGATCCCATCATCCCCCACACCTGAGGAATCCGCTCCTCCTCCGCCCCTTCGCCGGCGGAGAACCCGATCCAGCTCCACCTCCTCGCTCTCCTCCTGCCCCTCCCCCTCCCCCTCCCAGTACTCCCTCACCGCAACCCCATTCCACCCCTCCTCCTCCTCCGTCCCCTTCAGCTGGGAACAAAGCCCGGGGATCCCCAAATCCCTCCCCAAAACCCTAATTCCCCTCCGAAACCCTAGCAACCTCCCCCTCCCTCCCCCTCTCCGCTCCAGCTCCTCCTCCTCCTCCTCCTCCTCCAGCAGACACCTCGACCCCTTCGCGGCCGCAATCATCGAATGCTCCAAGGACCCGCCGCCGGATGAGAACGATATCTGGATCGCGGCGAGGTCGTCTTCGGATGCCAAAGCCCGCAGGGGACGGAGCGGCGATAGGATCGGGTTCGGGTTCGGGTTCGGGGTGCTGGACTTGTATGGATCTTGTAAGACTTCGTGCTCGGTGGCCGAGTCCACGATCAAGATCCCGAGGGTCGGACGCCCGCTCGCCGCCTATCGGATCTTGAACCGGCGGGTCGGGTGAGGATCAACCGTTTCGGATCCGGGTTTTTTTAGATAAGTACATAGATAGCTGTCAATTGCGGATAATGTCTTAACCATTTTAGTAGCAACTTAAAACACTTCTCAATTTATCACGAAGAGCGTCGTCTGCAATTTGTCATTATCAGAATGAGAATTTGAGGCGACTGAGTGTCATTAAAGCAGTTAAAGAAGTGATGACTGCTACTGAAAGTATAGTTGGTTGGATTCATATAGAATTTAAGTTTGCTTTGGATTCTTAATGTTAAGTGGCTGGAGCAATAAGATTATGATGTCGCTCGGCTACAGTTGACTTTGTTAATTATATGTAAAAGTTTAGATTTAAATATTTCTTTTCTGAGCATCTAATATAAGAATTTTATAAATTTGGATCAGTTTTTGATGGCTTTATTATCATAAAAAAAATAGTTTTTCCTATGTTGTTCTTATGTGAACAATGCTAGCTACGTGTTTTGATATGATAGGTGGGTTTTGGAGTTTCATTAAATTTGATTGGTTAAACTGGGTCGTTGATGATCAAAGAGATTGGCTTTTGATTGTTGTTTAGCTTTGATAATGTGGTTATGTGTGTTTGGATATTGTGACACTTGTCCTCTTCTGATTAGCCAAGTATCTGAAGAGTGATATAATTCAAACAAAATAGGTTTTTTGTCACAATTAGACGACTTGTCTGTTGTGACCGCTCGTCTGTAAAGTTCGGTGAGAAGAGCGGAGCAAGATGAGCTCATGTGCCATCAAACGTAGAAAGTAAACTTATATATTATTCCTCCAAAGTTTATCTTGGGAACATATCTACCTCTTTCTTATGTAGAGACCGTCTTTCTTTCAATATTTTACCGTTAAGTTGGATGTTGACAACGAACATTGTTAATAATGAAGGTGAAACCCCTTTTATATGATACTTATAATTATTTATACATTTTTGTATCACTTATAATGGAAATTTAAGATAGTAGAAGTTTAATGAAACGAGAAATAGAAAAGAAAGACTTTGTAGAAGACACAAATGCATTGTGGAAGAAACTTTAGAGTGGGCTGCAAATAGATTAACTGTAACTATTTGTTTCAACTATATTTGTGTGAAAATTATTGGGGGTTTAGTGCAATTTACCCTTTAAAATTTTTAAAAATCAATCTTTTTTCGAGTGTTTTCGCTACTAGCTAGTGAAGTTGTATCCTCGAGCGATTTAATTAGGCATAGTATTGGTTGTTATACGAAACATGAAATTTGTGGAATATGTGAGACTTACATGAAATTGTCTTCTTTATCAAAAGGGGTAATATCCACTTGCACTGGAGTCGGTGTAATGAAATTAGCTAATAAAACTAAGTATTAGGTAATGTAGTTCCAATTTCATATCAAAATATGAACACCAACACATGCCCTTATGTCCAACTGCATTAATCAATATGCAGTAATGATCTGTTATTTGTTACAGCTACACCTTCATCCGATCATACCAAACCTTTTATTAATTAGCTGATAACAATAGCACTCGCAATTGTAAATGATATGTGTGTAAACTGTCTCATATAGCATCAGATCCGCATGTGAGGAAATCTTTCAAATAATTTCGACGCTATGAATCATATCAGAACTCTCCGCATATGAGCCTATTAAAGATCCGAATTGTGTGCTCTTATACAAGTGGTTCTAATAAAAGCAGAACTCTAGTTTTGAGAGATCAAAAGCTAACATCATCCTGTTAATAGCCCCATACCTGTGGATTGACACGATGATCATCCTTAGCCAAATCAAATCACAATTTTCGAAAACAGCCAAAGTAACAAGATAAAAGTCATAATTAACATCTTCTTAGGATAAAAGGTATGCACAAAAGAAACCCTAATCTATGTTGCTTACTACTATCTTCTTCCAAGAACATTGGAGCAGCGACATCAGAAAATAACTCTCGATGCCCGTCTCTGTGGTCTATGTCTAGATCTCTATAAATGTTGTTGACCTTAATTTATGCGAACTATTAATCTCATTGGTGTCTGTTCAATTATCTAAACCCAATTAGTGGATGTTTCTTCAGAGTACATAAAAACAGATCTCACAATGAAATTTCACAAATCTTGTAAAACCTATACGCATGCAACAAGCGGACAGGTCTGAGTCACTAAAAAGGTAATGAATGTTCTAAACTAACTCTCACTATTTCGTGAGCGACACGGAACTGTCAGCTTGGATGCAAGTGGTTCTGATAAATTTGGATCCTACAATGAAATACACAATCCATAATCTGGTCATCTTTATGTTATTATAGAAGTAAAAGAAAGGCTTTTGCATTGGGAGGAGGAAATGCGAGGATCATGGCATTGAACTGGAAGCATACGGATTGAAAAATCAACAGCTTGTTGACTGGTTGACTAGTTAGCTACTAACTATAGAAGGAAGTAGCTACATAGTGAGGAGTAAACAAATGAGAGACAGTGGAGTGTTTGTTGAGGCACGTCGTCTCAAGTCAATATCCTATTAATATTAATATATTAATCTAGGTTTAATTATAGGGATCTAGACTTGTTCACTTAGAGTGAAACACAAGAAAAGTTCCCAGTCTGAGGCATGCTATCTCAGTATTTATCAGATCCAAGGCTGACACAAGAGACTATGGTACATTCATCTCCCTGTTCATCCTCTTGGAAAGTCAAGTTTTGTTACTGTAAATTATAATTGCATGCACTTTGTCTAAAGTCAAGGTGATATGATATTTCATTATTTGATTGCAAAGTATAGTGGATCCCATGCATTCATATTGTTAAACTGTTCGTTTGGTCGGTGATTATGAGTGTCTTGTTACACTGACAGGTAAAGGAAAATCCTATATTCGTGTAAATTTTACAAAACTATAACGATTTGTTAGAATTTTGCATGAAATCAACCGTAAACTATGTTATGGTTAGCGGTGTCCAATTCGGCTTCGGCCAGGACCCGGCCAGGTTTGAAGCTAGCTCGGGCCCGGGAAAGCCATTTTGACCTGGTTTGGGCCTAGAAAGTCTGGAAAAACAGCGTCGATCGGGTTCCGAGCCCAGGTCTGAGTTGTGTTAGTGAAGCCCCTGCCCTATTATTAATTTTATATTTTTTATATATATTGTATATTTTTTTATATATAAACTTATATATTTCTAAGTGTATGTGGGTTTTTTTGGAGGAAAATGGCCGTAGCTTCCTAATCCTAAGTGTATATAGCTGTATATATTTAAGTATATATTTAAGTACGCAAGTGTGTGTGTGTGTGTGTATACACACACACTTTTGTAAGTATACAAGTATATTATATTATATACTCATATATTTATTACAATGGTATAGATAATAAGATATAAGTATAGAAGTATACATAATTGTCACGCCCCGCTTCCCAATATACACGAAAACGGGACGCGAACAAGCCCGCGACATATTAGATCAGGGAGTACTAAATAAAATCTCTTCTCCTCAACCTAATACGCCCAGCGTCAAGCATGAATAATCATAATAAAATCACA
>JBAKGM010000412.1:7207049-7218109 GCA_037177215.1 Asparagus racemosus | reverse complement strand
ATACTATTAATAGTAGCCTAGCTCAAATATACACACACACACACACACACACACACACACACACACACACACACACATATATATATATATATATATATAATATTATATCACCACCAATAGAAAAATGCTCATCCCAGCTGAAAAAAATACTATCCAGGTTGCTTAGATTTCCTTCTAGATAGGGCTTCTTAGATGGAGTTCCATCTAGGATGCTCTGTCTAGGATGAGCCATCCTAGAAGAAAATCCATATAGGATGACCATCCTAGAAGAAAAGCATCCTAGACGGATGCCAAATATCCATCTAGGATACATATTAGACGCATTTTCTGTCTAGAATGTATTCTAGATGCAATTTTCATCAAGGATTCGACTAGACGGATTTTCTATCTAGGAAGCATCCTAGATGGATTTCTTTTGTCTAGAATGCTTTATTGCATCCTAGACAAAAAATTTCATCTAGGATACTATTCTAGAGTGATTTTTCTGCCTAGGATGCTCTATTAACCTGAACAATTTGCAAAACGTATTTTGCTTTGTACATTTATATTAAACTGAAACAATTTACACATTCAATATACACATATCCAAAACAAATTTTATTCCCATATCAAATTCAATCTAATCAAATCTAAGCAATACATTCCACTCTAACATCCAACACTATCAAAAATCTATTTCACCACAATACTTACAACACAAAGTCCATCGAATAACATACGACAAAAGTAAACATCTCCTGTACATGTTTCATATCACAATAAATCCATGACATGCAATATAAACAAACAATATCTCTTACAGGTAGATCCATGACATGTCATAAACATAAATCAATCAAACACACATGATATAAGCAAAAAGTGCTTCCACAGATAAAAAACTATCTCATCCATAAGATACAAATAAATACTCACTACTGAATGATCACACATCCCAGTGGTGGCAGCTCCATCCCTCCTACGCATGCCGTTACTCCCTCCAATATCTCTAGCCTGAAGGAAAAATTGAATATATTTAGAATCATGTGAAATTTAACAATACATAAAATTAATGTTAATATAAAGGGCTTTTAGATAGTAGTCCCTTAAATCTTCAATGATACATTAGTTCCATAGGTATGTAAGATGCATGAAAGCAAAGGTATACAGAAGATAGTATGTTGCATTTTATAAAATGTATTCATATTAAAATATGGTATCTCTAGATCACTTGAGAAAGGAACATGTTATGTGCACCAACAATTATAGGCTTTCACTTTCATGGGACTAATATGCAATTATTGACTATTTTAAGGGACTAATATGTAATTTCTAATATTTGAAGGACTAATATGTTATTATTGAAGATTTAAGGAACTAATATACATAAGAACCTATTGTTAACGCGGAAATAACATACATGTGCACTGCTCTGCCCATATTTGGTATTACCGGCTCCCAAGTCTAAAAGTGGCATAACATCTCCAAATAGAGAAGGAATCATATCAGCCAAGCAGTTTATGAAGTGAGCCACGACTTCGTCCATCGTGTGGGCACTTGTCATAATGTTGGTCAATTCCTTAGTCACCCAGATGTGTAGTTCAAGTCAATCTTCCTACAGAAATAGGCTGAGACACGTAGAACAAGTGGTATAGTAGAAATATTGACCGAAGATACCATCTATGTTGTAGATGACACTGAGGACACTATGAAGGATCTTATGCTTATGCTTAGTGAAGCTCCAACACCATGTCATTAAAATCTTCATCTCCTACTATATCTCAATTGATTCTGAGTGAGAATGATGTTTTCCTCTTGAGATAGCATTTGAGTGTCTAGCTCACATTCTACTTCCTTCTGAGACATGTGCAATGCTGCTGCCTTCTTTATTGCATCATCAAAACTCTCCTAAGTCACACGCATGATTAAGAAAATTTACCTCTTCAAGAATGGGCCTACGAAAAATTAAAATAAGTTTCTAAAAAATTTCAATCAATGTTTCTAAATAAGTTTTGCCACCAACTTGAGGTTTACCTTGATCATGTCTTCATCTTTATAAGTCAAGTGGAAGGTACCGCAAGTAAACTTAGCCTTTAAGTTTAGCGACATTAGTGATTTTTCCTATCAATTTATAAATTTATTAGACTTGGTGGTCATATTGAGAATTAAGAGAATTTAAAACTTTAAATAATCTATATCGTTTCTTGAAAATAAACATCCTCTAGGTTAGTATAGGAGTGTGTGCCTAGGTGGTGGTCATGCTTGTGTGTTTTTTGATTTGCCGATCCCTTCTTAGATTTATTCTTTAAAAAAATTTATTTAAGTAAAGATGCAATGAATGTATGATGTGAATAGTGTAGTTTAAATAAAACTATAATGTGAATAGTGAAGTTTAAATAAATATTAATGTCAAAATTTTATTTCAGCTCGTCAATTAGGAGCTCTAAATAAATATTAATGTCATTACCTGGTGCGTGCTTACTAGGTATCAGTGATGAGAGTAGCATATATGATTGTTTTGTACAAAGCAATGGAGGTAAATTACATAATATTAATACAACTAGCCATGTAGACCAACCTGAACTCATAATCGGAATAGATTGAGTCCATCACTATATAGGCCCAGTCTAATATTTTTACAATCACTGGCAAAAGGGGGATATGGTTTATCAACATGTTTTCAAGCTAGAGCATCAGCAGGATGTCTCAGTTTACCATCATCTACTCGATCTTCCTTGCACCACCTCATGTTCTTAGTAATGTCTTTGTTCATATACAGTCATTGCAATTTAGAGACTAATGGAAACTAACATAGATCCTTTGCTAGAATCGTCTTTTGCATCCCCTCTGTCTCCATTGTTCACCATGTTGAAAAGTGTGAATTATTTCCACTGAGAAACTCCACATGTTGGACACTCCTAAAGGTCTTTGTTATATTTGTGGTAAAGGATACAAAAAGGAAACAATCTTCGTAGCCTAATAAATTGTTTTGGGTATGTTAGCCTGTCCTCCAGGAATTATCGTCTACAGCAAATCAAGAAGCATTTCAAAATAATTATCAGTCATTCTGCTAAGGGTCTTAATATGCAGAAGTTTCAACATAAATGAAAATATGAAGTACGCGATGCAACCCACACATGGGTCCTTTTCACAAACATCTAGTAGTTTCATTATTCGCTTTACATCTGTAGAAGCTTGCATATCTTCAAAAGTTTTTGCACCTTCAACATCTCCGACCTCTTCAGCATCATCTTCAATGTCATCTTTAATATCATCTTCAATATTATCATGGATATCATATTTGGTAGGACAGGCTGAAATATCATTGAACATTATTTCTAAATTATCTATCCTTAAGCCATCGAATACACCAGTATACACATTCGGCTCCTCATCTTCAATACAACATTCCCCGTGCTATGACCAATATTTACATTTCTCATCAAACATAGAATTTACTAGGTGGCTTTGTATATCCTTTCTATTCTGTATATCCTTTCTATTCTACAACTTTATATTGCTATACCTACAACAGAGACAATACATAGCACCACTATTTAAATTCCTTAGATTCATTCCGGCAAACCACATGAAGGCATTGCATCCCTCCTTATATTTCATGTCAGGATATCTTTTAGGGCAAGGGATATCTGTCCACAACTTGTTTGGAATTATCCTCATCTCTAGATTATATATAATTATTAATACAATTAATATCACTAATACTAGTAAATTTATAACTCTTCATGACAATATGCATACAACACACATCATAGTTATACACATGTGTCATTTAACAACACAAAATGCTTTTTTCCTTCCAAATTAAAACTAAATCATGTGTGTGTGTGTGTGTGTGTGTGTGTGTGTGTGTGTGTGTGTATTAGAATACTCTACCGGTTGTCACAGAAAATGTTTCTATCCCATTAAGAATATAGTTGTGAGTACATAGTTTGTATGTTTTCATTTCTTGAAATTTTTGGCAGCACATATCTGTTGTTCTCCTTGAACACGGTGCGGATGTTATTATGCGTATCGACAATAGACTGAAATGTAGAACAATATACAGTTATTGTCATAGGAAAGTCTTCTATCCCATTAACATGTTGCTGAAATTTTTAAGAAATAAAAACATACAAAGTATACAACGTTAGATGTATATAGTACTATATTCGTAACCAATCTGAACTGGACAAATCCAATAATTATGAATTTTATTATCAATTATTTCTACTTATAATATAAAGTAAATGATCATTTTCTAGTAGAAAACTTAATTTTCTACCTAAAACTGAGCCTTCTATCTTATATTATTAGTCTAAAGAATTTAACATAATTATATGACATGAGACTAGGGATATCATTATCTCTTTTATTCATCTAACTTGGATGTATAACACATTATTATAATGTGTTATATATCAATCTATTTTTTGAATACATATTTGTTCGCTAAATCACACGTTTTTAAATCACAAACTTATAGAATCACACATTTTCATAGTATACATTAAAGTTAGTGTAAATTGGGCTATCATGATTCACGTAAGGAGACTTAAAGTTAGCATTGCTTATGTTATTTAAGTTAGTATGGTAATTAGTATACTTTAATTTAGGGATTATTATGTTTAGGGTTACATTTAGGGTTAGAATTGATTAATAGATTTATTAGGACTATGGTTCAATTAGGCTTGGTATTAAAACTATTGCTCAAGTAGGCCAAAAATGTAGTTGAATTAGGGTTTACAATTAGGGTCAATTGCTAAAAATTTATTTAAAAGTATGGTTAAAGTAAGAATTAGGGTTTAGAATTAGGTTTAATTGCTGAAAAGTGCTCAATTAGGTTTAGGATTAAAAGTGTTATTTAAATAGGGCAAAATGTAGTTAAATTAGGGTTTAAAATTAGGGTTAGTGGATAAAATTTGTTTAATTAGGGTTACAAGATTCAAACTTGTTCATTTTGGGTTAGAATTTAGGATATTTGGATATAATTTATCGATAAATTATAAAAATTAAAGCAATAAAAATTTTCATGAAAACACACCTTAATTGAGAGAGAAGAGGAGATGGGGTGGCAACGAGGACTAGAGATGGACGTCAACGGCGATGAGCTGGAGTTGAGGAGAGGCAGTGGCGACAACTAGAGAGAGGAGGTGTGGTGGCGTCAAGAGAGGGTAGGGCCGGTAGCGAGGGCTAGAGAGTGAGGGAGCTGTGGCAATGTCTAGAGAGAGGAGGGGCGGCGGCAAAGCTGAGATAGCACAGATAAAGAGAGAAGGGGGAGAGAGAGAGAGAGAGAGAGAGAGAGAGAGAGAGAGAGAGAGAGAGAGAGCACACGAGTGAGAGAGAGGAAAGGCAGCTGGTGGGATTAGGGTTTGGGCCTTTTATGTGGGCCCCACCTTCCTCGACGAAAATTTTCATGTAGGATACATCCTAGACAGAAATTTCATCTTGGATGGTGGGACCAACTTAAATTTAAAAAAAAATTTGTTCATCAATGTAATTTCTATCTAGAATGTGTGAATCAAGATGGATCATCCCAGATGGATTTCTTCCGTCTATTATTCAATTAAACTGGACAGAATTTATTGGATCTAGGATATTCCATTTAAGATGCAGGTTGTTCTACTAGTGTACTACCTCTGAGCAAGCTCATTTAAATTTCTTATTATATGAATTGCCCTTGACTTGTACAAACCAAGTACCAATATAGTTCTATGCATAGCTCCTGAATCTCAGTTTGATCCATGCCATCACCTGATTCTACACATCAGCAACAAAAGAGCACAAAAAAAAGAGGTATAGATGATCTTCAATCCACTCTTTACAGAACACACAATAATTCCTTCGTAGCAAATGAAATCTAAATAGCCTATCTTGTGTTAATAATCGTTGTTGAAACACCAGGCAGGTAATAAAAAAGTGTTTGGGATTACCTTTTCACCTACTTACCTTGTAAAGTGTGACACAATTTTGTCAATTAAGTGTCGTTTAGCTAGGATACATTTTCAATTGTTAATACAAATAACAATAAATATTGAAGAGGGATAATTTGAATAAGGACAATAATAATGTGACAATCGTTGGGTCATTTTTGGTGTTGGATCTTTCCTATAGCTAGTAAAGGTCTATTTGTTTGTACCGAAGTAGCTAAAAAAATATATGAAGTAAATAAAGTAGAGACTATTTCTATTACTTATAGGAAGAAAAGTATGTTTGTTTCTCCAGAAAAGTTATTTTCCGTATTTTCTTAAAAGCTGTCGTGGTGCCTACATGTCATCTTTACTTCTTGAATTTTTTTCCTCCCCTCATGACTCAGAAAGACCTCAGAAGCAGCTAAAATTGAGTCAATTTAGAAATAAAAGCATTTTCATTATTGCATGGATATTCTCTATTTCTAAATAAATTCTCGAAAGATTATCTTTCTCTCCTAACAATATTTTTAATTGCTACCGAACAAAAAAAGTAAATGAAGTGGAATAAACAATATTTCTTCTAATTCCAAAAATTTATGAAACTAAAAAAAGGTACTCCTATTGATTCCTACTCGTAATTTTTGATTTACTTCTTACTTCTCATACTTACTATCAACTAAACAGAAAGAGTAAATTTAGGTTTGGCCTGTTAGGATACCTCATCTGAATACATGAGGAAAAAAAATAGGCCACGGCAGCTCGAGTGTGGATAAGGAAACTTATCCACGTTTTTCATTCCTTCTTATGAGCCTTGTTTTCGTGCCTTCGTGTTAGTTGGCCGGGGCTTTTCTTAAAGGGAAACAAACGAAATGGTATGGCCCACATTGTACTGCAGTTTAAGTGAGCATAAACGTGATAATTGTTTACCATAAGTCTATAGGTGAGAGATTGCAAGCCTTTTTCTTTTTTCCCGTGGAAGACTAATGAAGAGCCAAATCATATAGTGACAACTATATCAAATCATATAATCTCATTAAATAATTTCCGGCCTCAAATATTCGCAAAGCTAAACTCTATAAATAGAGAACGAGAGCACAGCTAGTATGGCATCAATCAAGCTATAGCAAATTAATTGATAAGAAGCAATCATATAAGGCAAAAAATGATGAAGAGTAGTGCAGCGGCAATTCTGGTGTTCCTGCTCGCAGCCATCGGGCTCTTGGTTGCCCCTGGCGCGGCTCGTTCTCATGTTTTTCTCCCAACTGAAAACATCGGTAGAGTAATCATATATATATACCTCCTACTTCAGCTTTTTGTTTTTGTTTTCTTTTTATTAGTAGATCATATTGATTAATAGTAATATATATTAATAACAATAGTAATAGCTATACCCGTGACAATGTTGCAGCAAAACTGGGAGTCACAAGTCTCGGCAATGACTTTGATCTAATTCCCTGCAACGAGTGTGGCGACATTATGCTACCGTCATACCCACCGCAATTCCAATGCGTGGATGTGACTCCTCAGTGCCGCCCGGGCTGCAAAGCCTGTGCAGCCGTTTTGTACCGGAATGTTGTAATTAAAGGTTACCGCTGTCTGGACTATGACTTCTACGACTGCAAGAACGTGCAAACTGCTACTCCCAAATCAATCAACTGATCGAATCCATCTTTATATTATATGCTGCTTGCTAGCGCAGCTAATTATCTATGCTTGCTGCTTAAATAAGAGATGAAAGCCAAATGAGTGATTGTACGTCAATGGTGTTATTAATCAATGCTAGCTATCTGCCTATTTAAAAATAATAAGAGAGGAACGGAAACTATCTGGTGAATTCCCTTGGCATAAACTTCTATGAGCAAAGCCAGCTTCTTTATTTGGTCATTTCACACAAGTTTTTTCCTTTTACTTTCTCTTTGTTCATTTCTAAAATTTTCTATAGCATATCATAGATGTCACTAATTATATATTTATTATATAGTACATTATAAAAAAGTTATAATATAAAATAATTAAGTTATTTTTCACGTAAAGAAATCTATACTTCTATATCATAATATTATATAATGGAAAAAGTGGAGGTAGACAAATAATAGATGGGAAGTGAGCATTTCTTCCATTTTAGAAAATGAAACTATAATCCTCAATTCTCACAATAACTTCGGAGTTTTTGTGTAATGGTTAGAAAGGCTAAATTTAAGACGGTATTAGAGCAATCTAGGTTTTGAAATCCCACCGTCCACGAATTTTAAACGGATTTTCTAAAAATTGACATCGTTGCGTGAGTCCAAGTTTTAGCCTATAAAATGAGCGTTCAACTTGTAGGGGCATATTAGAATTAATATAAAACTATAATATTCGGTGTTCACTAAAACTTCGGGGTTCTGGTGTAATGGTTAGAGGGCCTAAATTTAAGATTCCATTCCTATTGGTACTTGGAAGGGTAGAATCGTAATTTATAGGACCAATGATTAAAATTTCAAGTACAATAAGAATGGAATCTTGAATTTAGTCTCTCTAACCATTACAACAAAATTTCAGAGTTCCAATGTAATTTTAAAATAACAATTAAAATACAATAAAAATAACAATTAAAATTTCAATATGTTCCAATGTAAATATTATTGAAAGTGTATAGCTAGATAGTTAGACTAAAAATATTTAAATATATGAAAAAATGTTATGAGTTCCCAATATTCAAAAGGGAACGTGACTAAGCCCCAAGACCTCGTCACTGTATGCCTACCCCAAAATTGAGCAAAAAATGTGATTCAACCCTAAAGTTGTCCAATATACAATTAGTGTATTGTATTTTCATAAAAAGCCCAAGCTACCCCGTCCCTTCAAACAACAAAAAAAAGTTGCAGCTAAAAGTGGAATCTCCTTCATCTTTTAAAAGAGGAGATTCTCTCTCATCCCTTTATTTTCCCTATCGACCTTAGTTTTCTTCTGAGGAACACGATAGCGTTTAGAGATGAAGCTTGTGGCGAGCTTAGGCATGGAGATGAAGACGCTGTAGCAGAGATAAGGGTTTGTACATATAAAAAACTCAGCAAGGGTAGGGGAAAAAAAGGATAGCAGGGCATCTTCTCTTTTCAACTATAGTTGAGGGGGCAAAAAAGTAATTTCATATAGAATTTTTTTTCCTTTTCTTTCTCTTTCTTTTTCTTCTAGAACATTTTATATCACACAATGATATTGATATGCAATTAGGACAAACTTCCATCATATTTTATATTATAAAAGGAATAAATGGTAAGCTTTATTAGAAAAATAATAAATATCTCTACCTTTGCTATTATATAAATAGAATAATGCATATAGTGAAAAAATTTTAAAAAGAATACGGACACCAAGTTATAATGCTTCTATTTTCAAAATAACAACTATCATCACACATAAACACATTCACTTTCCATATTTTTGGGGTATCAAATGCACTCAAATCTATACTTAGAAGGGAAAAAATAGGTAATTTAACATGAGGCATATTTCTTTGCAAAAAGGTAATTTAACATGAGGCATAGTTCTTTCTTTCTTTTTTCCCCTCTTTTTCTCCTTTTTTTTTTTTTGCTAGAATATTCCATGTATGACACAAACATTATCTTTTCTTTTCCCTCTTTCTCCCTTTTTGGTTTTCTAGAATGTTCTATACCATATTCCATGAACATAGGATATGAGCTCATATAGTTACATATCCATTATGTTTTAGATTCTAAAAGGAATATAAATTAAAATTATAAGTTCATTTTAGCAAAAAAAGTATAGCAAAAGAAAAGCCAAAGAATATAAAAGTATAAAATAAATATTTTTTGGAAGTTATAAGTTTTGTGCATTAGGAACATGCATTTTATTCTGTAACAAAAGAAATAAAACGTATATAAACAATATTAATAGAATCTAAAAACTTATCTTTCCCTATAGTATAAAAAAAGTACTTCCTTAATTTTAAGATACCATCACATTATAATTATAATCGAATCTCTAATGCATTTTAAGATATAGAATTTATTAAAAAAAATTTGCACCTCTTACACGTGCGACAATGCTAGTAAGCATAAAAATATTTTTCTTATAAATTCTTATAAAATCAACATTGCAATAGCAAAAACTTTTTCTTACCACGTGCAATTACACGTGCCAAATTTCTGGTGTGTGCCCACGGGCGTGCATGTGTGTCTATATATGTATATATGTATATGTATATGTATGTGTGTGTGTATGTATGTGTGTGTGTGTGTATGAGAACAATGAGTTTGCCCGGTACCAATATCAATTTGGTGCTTGGTACTAAGCATACCCATTACTCTATATATGAGCATAATGGGTATGATTGGTACCAAGTGCCAAATTTATTGCTTGGTAGTGAGGCATCACATTCTCATCCACTTACTCCTCTATGGGGCTGTTGGGCTCAAACCGTATAATTTTAGGATTTATAATCTTGTGAGAATGTCAAATCCATAGAGTTTTAGACATGCTTTGGGATTTCTAAAATTGTATTCGGTTCAACATTATTATAAGAAACAAATTTTTAAAATTTGTAATATTCTATTTTTTCAAACATGAAATTATAGGATAACAAATTTTAAAATTTTTAATATATTATTTGTTTCAATTTAAAAATTAATGCAAGGTGGATATGCTTTCCTTGGTAAGCTTACCTCCTCCACAAGAGAGTAAAATGCAATAGCATAGCAATTGGGGGTAACCATATTCATTTATTGGATTTGCTAAATCCTCACCAATTGAGAAGATTTGACAAATTTTAAAAAAAAATAGTTGCGTTTTGCATTTTAGAGATTAACCATTCTAAAAATTTTATTGAAATAAACACCAACTATGGATTCCAAAAACCCAAAAAATGTACTGTTTGATCCTACAATTAGTAATCCACTCTAATGCCAAATATGAAGAAGCTTGATATCAACTATCAGTTTTTGTGCTTGGTAGTGAGGTGACACATTTTCATCCATTCATTTAAATTGGGGGGACCATATTCACATGTGTTAGACAGTGGATAGGAATGGGCCGGTCATCTCACTACGGAGCACAAAATTTTTACTTGGTACTAAGTTTATATATATATATACACTACAAGAAATTATGTCTTTACCGAAGGGATTTCCCTTCGTTAAAACAAAGAAAACCTTCGTTATTGTATGCTAA
>JBAKGM010000412.1:7180103-7193913 GCA_037177215.1 Asparagus racemosus | reverse complement strand
ATGAAATCTTCAAACAGTAAGTGATTTAATACAAAATTTAAATAAACAATTTAAACAAAATTCAAACAGTAAGTGACCAAGTGTTAACTGTTAAATGTTAAGTATTTCTTATCTTCTATACATTAGCATTTAAATTTGTTACATCTCAATTTTATAATTCAATTACTAACTTAAAATTAACTTTATTTGACAAGAAAATGGATTCAAGAGGGAGGCTTACCTGATTTGAGAAGGGAAATAACAAACAAGCAAATTGAAACTGTAAAAAAAAAGTCACATACCAACTGTAGTAAACAGTAATTGAATGTAATAAAAAATAAAAAATCAGTCACTTGACTCACAATCACTCCCACTCACTTACCTCTCGAACCGAAGACGACCAAAGACAGAACAAAGACGAAGAAGGCGACGAAGTGGAAGAAACGACGACGAACCGGAAGAAATGGAGACGGAGTCCAAGTCGAAGACGAACCAAAGTCGAAGACGAAGATGGCGACGAAGTCGAAGATGAAGAAACCCTAACTGTTCGTCTGTTCGCCCAACTGCCCAAGTCGAAGAAGCGGTCGAAGAAGCAGTCAAAGATGGGGACGAATTGGTGAAGACGAAGTCAAAGCTGCAGCCCAAGCCGAAGACGAAGACGAAGACGAAGACGGCGCTCTTTGAGTTCGAGATGTTTTTTCTTCGATTTTGTTTTTTTCCCTTCGATTTCTTTTTTCCCCTTTCTATCGGGTTGAAACCCTAACTGCTGAGAACGGGTCAAATGGGTTTGGGTTTTCATCACCAAACCCAAACCCAAAGCCCAAAACACCGCTGCTAAAAAATCGGGCAGATTGGCTGATATGCCCGATTTTTCGCCGATATGCCCGATTTTTCGCTGACTTGTCCGACTCGAACTCTAAATCCGATTTACGACTTGAGAATAGCGAAATCGTGTCGCTTACCCTCTCAATTTGACATGTCGGCCGACATTTAAAACACTGTTAGCAACACTATCATTGTATTAACTATTAGAAACTTGACATAAAAAATAAAATCTTCAAGCATAGATAAATGAGCAAAATAAGATAATGTCATGATAGATAATGATAACAGTCTATAGATACTAAGCAAGCAATAAGATCAAACGCCAAACACATGACATGTCCAAACTCCAAACTCAAAAGTCTAAATCAAAGCGCAATAAAAGCCTGAAGTCTCAAAAGTAAGGTGACTAAAGTTTGAAATCGAGCAATGACTCATCATCCTCATCATCATCAGCGGTGTCAAGTAGCAAAATCTCATCTCTCAAAGCATCATCGTCAAGTTATATATCCTCATCATCTGAGTCTGAGTCTGCAAAAGGTCCCTCATCGTCCTCCGAATCTACCTCCTTGTGGGCTCGTGAACTAGAAGCCCTATTTGCCCTCCTTGTGGTCCTCCTTGGCTGCAAGAACTTATTTGCTCCAGCTGCTTCGGAGACAACTCTAAGTGGAATGCCAGGCCTTGGATAATAATCCTCTTCCTCAGAGTTATATCCATCCACCACCCATGAAGTAGCATGCCGACCATCTTTAACAAGTAGGATGTCCCTATTCTTTCCGTCCTTGTTGTATCCATCTTAGTTCTGATCCTCAAATTGAATTGCACAGAGACTAGATCGCTCAATCTCTTGCTATCGAGCCTGTTCCTTTTCTTTGTGGATCTACAATTCAAACATAAAAAATATCATTTCTTTTAATATATCATTTTATCATTTATTGTTCAATGACTTCAATATCTTTTTTTTAATATGAACAATTGAATTTGGAAATTGAAACAAGGTAGTGAGTGATTACCCCTTCAAAACAACTCTAGTTTTTCAGAGCTACCTGTCAATCTCAATATCCTCAGAGCCATCATTTGCATCTAAGGCATGTCTCCACCAAATGTGTCCCACCAATGAGCTATTTGAAGAGAGTAAAACAAATTAATTAATTTCAAAACTAGCAAATAGTAGAATCAAATCATTATATCAAAATATAAGTATATAACTTAATACCTAGATTACGACCCTCGACAATTCTCTTCACTACTCTTTGCGCTCTTGGCTTTCTTTGCATGAAAGCATCACAGTCCCTATACTTCAGCATCTCAGTGGAGTAGATGATATCAATGATAGCCTCATCAAGAGTATCTTCATTTCTAAAAAATAGCTCAGCACAATCAAGAACTGCTTACTTAGCCTCTGCACTCTTCTTAGCCACCTCATCCTTCACATAATAGAAGAGAGGATTTAAGAACCATGCAGCCAGGTGAAGAGGACTATCAAGCCTACCCTTAGCGTGCCTCTCTTTAATGGATATGATGGGCATATAGTTTTTCTGTCTTGCAAGCAGCTATGATTTCCCTCTTCACAATTTCAAGGTCTCCAACAATAAATCCCATTGAGGGACAAATATCTGAATCGACCATGCGAAGGAACTTGAAAAGCGGCGTGAAGACCTTCAAGCAACTCCTCACACCTCTCTAGAAGGTTCTCAATATCACCGTAGCATTTGCTGCAAGAGCTTTCTTTTTTACACCCCCGACAAATTTCAAATTCCAAAACTCATCAGAATTAAACATAGCCATCAGTGCATCTTTCTTTTCCAGCAAGCGCCCTAGAGTGAGGAATGTGGTAGCAAATCTAGTGATGCCAGGCCTGACAATGTCCTTCATCGTGCACTTACGCATAAGTGCCAAAGTCCTGGTGTGACTTTAGATAAAAATAGTCAATGCCCTCGCCTCCTCAATTGTATTCTTAAACTTTGTCAATTTTCTGATGTCTTGCAACATGAGATTGGTTGTGTGCGCCGCACAAGAAGTCCAAAAGACTCTCAGCCTCTCACTTTTTAGCTTCTCCTTTGCATTCATGTTCGTAGAGTGATTATCGGTGACAACTTGTACAACATAGTCTGCCACTATCTCCTAGATGCATTGATTAGCCCACTTAAAAATAAAATCTCTAGTATGTTGAACGAAGGGAGCGTCAATGCATGAAATAGAATCCCTGCTTCATAGGTCCCAAGAGAGACCCATTCGTGGACTAACTCCTTTTGCGCTCAGCTGTATCGATTATTATTTGCTTCATTGTTGAAGATGATGTAGGCTCCTCTAGCAAGAATGTAGCATATCGAAGGATGGCTTCAAAATCACGGGGCCTCTTGTTTCCGATCTGAGTGATTTCTTCTGCACTCTCAAGTCTGGGACTAGAAACATTGACCTCCTGCCTACGCTCGATCTCATATCTTATTTTGTCTGACTACCTGCCCTTACTTTCAGCCATTGCTGCTTTTACCCCTCGCTATAATGTCAGATGTCGCTTTCTTACATGGTTTTGTATTTCCCTGGCTACTAGTTAAGTGTTCTTTATGGCGGGAAATGCCACCGGTGGATTCATGTCCACACAGAGTGAACTTGACCTTATTCTTCTTACGCCATTTTTGACAAATTCCCCAATACCATCCAGTATCATCTAAAGGACGCAGATGTGGATGTTGAATCGAAGCTCGAGCCTTGGCAGCTAGATTTGGTCGGCTCTGGGAGCTACCCAACGCTCGATTTTGAGAACTCATCAATGGATTAGATTCTATGGAGGACAATTCCATATAATGATGTTGAAATTATACCTATTCAATGAACAAATAACAAGATAAGTACTAGAACTTTACAATATTATTAGCATATATGATATATGAACATAACTGAGATGAAGTTTTAGAAAATGAATAACTGAAACTGAAAGCATATATGATATGACATATTTGAGCTTTTAGAAAATGCATTTTATTTTTCTCTGTTAATTGAAGTTTGAAATCATACTCATTAACAGAATTACAGTTTAATAGTTTATAAATTGAAATATGGTTTGAATTTATAAAGCTCAAACATGTTTTGCAAATCCTACAATTTTAGATGTTGGGCAATTATGTTTTGGATCTAGGCAAAAAGTCCAACATGAAAAATGAAATACATGATTCTGTTTATAAATGAGCATAACAACCAAATGCAATAGCCACATGGAGCAAGAATATTCTAAAATGGTTGGTTGAAGAAATGAACATCATGGATCAAAAATCAAGCTGTACTATTCCTAGTCAAGACACTTGAATTTGGCATTTGTTTCTGTTTATTATGGCCTTATACTAACATCTTCTAACAAAGAAAGTGCTAAGTCATAGCACTATCTAAGCTTATATCATGAAAGGATGCTCAATAGTCAATATAAGCATTTCCATCAATATTCCCATATCTAAATCCAACAAGTAGCTATTTACCAACTAACATAAAATTAGTAACTAATGAGCAGATTATTTTTCGCAACTTAGTCAAAACAAATGATAACTCAAAAAATAAACTACAGATGAAAAAACAGCCTTACCCTTTTATCTAGTGCTCTCACAAATTAAAGTCATTTTCATGTTTCAAAATTTGAAAGAAAAATATAAGCATTAAAGTATGGGAACTTGCAAAATGTTACAGCCCACAATCAAAATTGTAGTTAGCTTAATTACTTTCTTAATTTACCTTATTCTCTCTGTTGCAGGCCGAGCCTAACAGAGAATGGTGATGGTGGTGCTAGTGGAGAGCTTTGGAGATAGTCGGAGATGGTGGTGCTGCTGGAGAATAGCTTGGTGTTGCTGGAGAATAGCTTGGTGGTGGTGCTGCTGGAGAAGGTGAGAGAGAGGCGAGAGAGATGGTGGTGCTACTGGCGAATTGCTAGAGATGGAGCTCAACGGAGGTGGTCGCCAGAGGAGGTGAGAGAGAGAGGCGGCGATAAGGGTTTTAACTTTTAATGGAGGCGGCGACAGAGGCGAGAGAGGCGTGACAGAAATAATCGCTGGATTTTTCTTTTATGGAATCGGGTTGGGTTTGGGTAGGGTAATATATTCATATAAATAGCGTTGTGTAGCGCTTAAAAGCGCTTTTAAGTGCTAAACAACGCTTTTAAGTGCTAAACAGCGCAGTAAACCCAATGTTTTAAATATCTGCTGATAAACCGATATTATCGGCAATTTATTGGTTTTGGGGGGCTTCTGCTATGATAAGTTTGATTTTCAAACGGTTATTATTTTTGGATGCTTATCGGCGATAATGCAGCGATAAAATGAGTTATCGGCTGATATTGTCGGCTCAAAATATCGGAATTATCGGCCTTTGGTTTGGGTTTGCTCTTTGGATGTTTAAGAATTATAAACTATTTGTTGCTTTTGGAACTTGGTTGTTTGGTGATTAGCTTATGTTTGTTTATAAATATTGACATGGCTCATAACTATTAAAACTCAACTTAGCAAATTAGTTTATAATTTCGTGATTACACAATTATTATGTTGATGATTCTTCATTCTTTATGTTATCTTATTATTTGCTTGTATGTTATTACATTTTACTAATTATGCACTCAAATGGTTTCATCGTGCGATCAAGAAGCAAGTTTCTACCATTGATTAGTGATCTTAAACATGATTATTTACATTTTGGTATATTTATATTTCATTAAGTACAGTTAGATTACATTTTAGGATATTATATTATGTATATACATCATCGGTAATATCACTCCGATAAATACTACTTATCCCCGATATCCGCTATCCGATATGGATTTTGATCGTCCGATAAATCCCCGATAACTGATATTTAAAACCTTGAATAAACCACTATCTTGAGTAAAAAGTAGATTCTTCCGCAATCAAACACCACAAACTATGATGTCAGAGCGGTTACCCGCCGCTGCCGCGATTAGTCCCACTATAGCGCTGCTATTGAGTGCTTTTTACAACACTGAGGGAAATTTATCAGATTTTTTGCTAACTAAGTAAATGGTCGTACATTTTATTAGCAAACTTGGTTTAAAGCTGATAGCAATATTAAGAGGTGCCATCTAAATTAATTTTGATCATATAATTCTATACATATGTGTTAACTGAATCAGTACAGTCATTAAGTAAATTTACCTAATTATATTAATTTATGTAACCTCACCCATGCCTTACTCTATTCCCGCGTAAACTCACCTACCTCCTTGAATAGACACCTAGATCACATTGCTTTTTGATTTCTTTCCTTTTCTTTCAGTCTTCCTGTAATCCAACTGCATCCATTTCTGCATGCACTGTTCACAATATGCAAAACTTAACCCCAAAAAAAACACTATTTCTTCATTATCTTAAAGTCCCTGTCATTACACCAAAACTTCAAAGTTATGGTGAGGGTTGAGGTTTATTGTTGTATATTCTAACATGTCCCCGCAGGTTGAGGGTTTTTCATAGGCAGAAATATGGACTTATGGAGCGGTATCTTTTTTTTATTAATCCGCTTTAGGTATTTGTGGCCAGTAAGATACAAAATGGCTTTGATACCATCTTAAAGTGACTCAACCTCTGAATGTGAAGCTGAGCACCTTGGTGACGTCTAGTTTATGTAGGATATATTCCCTACTTCTCTTCTCACCTGGAATTTTTTGTGAAGTGTATAGGCTTTTGGGGCAGATGTAAGTAGCTTTTTAAATTTAATTAAGTTAGATATGCAATTTAACGCTGTTAGTCATCCTGTCTACAACCTTTGTTATGTGATGCAGATTAACAAGAATGACTGTTCCATCTATAGGTGGACATGGCAGATCAGTATCATGACTTTCTACCTGAGATCTAAATTTGCCAGAATTTACTCTATTTTTAAGTGTGGGACACATCCTTTTATGTACCTAAATGCTTGGTGGTTTCACTGTTGCCATTTTTTGGATAAGCATTCTGCTTGATGTTTTCTGATATAGTGCTCAGTTGGTTATTTAACTTTTAACCCCTCACACAGGCTAATCTCCAATTTCCCATTTTCTTTCTTTGTTATATGAAGATTGAACACAATCTCTTATAGTTGCCTCTTTGCTTTAATTTGTGTCATTAAGGTGATAGACATCCTTTGTTGATGTCTTGACAAATAGTTTCCGTTTCTGTATAAATTGATGGAGTTCGTCAGCTTTGCTATTCTCGTAGATAGATGTTCTTGTGTTACTCTTGGAAATAATATCTGTCTGCTTTTTCTGTCGCCTATACAATAAAATGATTGCAAATTGTGCCTTTTTTCATATCCATATGCATTGAATTCTGCTGTAATCTGTCCTTGGTTCTAATTACTTTTATAAATTCAGTAAGGTTCCCACTATTTCGCTTTAATCCTCAGTCTATACTTCCTGTCCTGCTGCTTTATTTATAGATCTACTTCAATCTCCTTTCCCCCATTCATAATTGCTAATGAGTGGACAAACTCTAAATAGAGGATCCTAAAATGTGACGAGGGTTCACGTGGCAGATGAGCTGGCAGATACACCGTTGTTTCATCAATATGACATCCAAATGGTGCTGTTATGATGTCACATTAGTATAAAGAACGCCACATCAGCTTCCCAGGGGAATTTGCTCTATTTATGGGGCAACCATGTACTTACCTCTTTTGATATATATACTCTGTATCCCTAGTCTTGTATATTTAAAACATAGATGCATTTATTGGTTACCTGCAAAAACCTCAATATTTTATATTGGAATATCTTTGTCCACATTTCTTCCTTTTCAAGCAATTCAAAATAGAGTTCTAATTCATCCTTGGCTCTTTGGTTCCTGAATCCCTTCTTGATTCCCTAGTTACGACTTTAACCAAGTGAACTGTCCAGCAAATATTAGTGGCTCTGTGTTCTTGAGACCTCCCTTAGTGCTGCCTTTGATGCCCTGAGTTCTGCTTTAAAGCCCTCCGGTGAATCTTGTACATTTTATATGATCCATTATCAACTACTTGGTTTTTAAAAATCCCACTTACTTATTTTATATGAAAAATATGTCAGTATGTTTACTTTCCCTAATGCAGGTTGCATGATTTTTCTTGTTTAGTTAGCCCTTTCAGCTTTTTTATATAACATAACGCAGTTAATGTCGGTTTGTTTGTATAGAATAGTTTACAAGAAATTGTCCTGATAAAAAGAACATACAGCTTTTAATCACTTAATTCTGTGTTGATCCCATCATAACCAAGCACCTGTCCATCTCAATACTGTTTTCGAGTACACGAGGATATTGGTAATAATGAGCGAAGAAGATTTTTCCCCCCTGCGTCTTTGACCTCAAAAGTCGCTTTGAAAAGAGAGAAGCATTATTCTAGCACTATGCCATTCTGAAAGTCAATATTGACTTTTACTGTATGGTTGATCCACGATCTTTGTTCTTTCAATTTTTCCGTCATTAGAATGTAACTGATAAAACTGAAACCAAAACATTATATGCCTAGAAAGATCTTTCAATTTTTCCATCATTAGAAGGTGACTGATGAAACTGAAACCAAAACATTATATGCCTATCAATTTCTGAGGGACTGAAGAAAAAATTTGTCCAGTTTCCTCTCAACAGAAGAACAAAATCAATATTTTGTCAAGAGAACGATAAAAGGGATATTGGAAGCTTAAGTCAGCCATGAGCGCTAGTATGTCAACTTTACCCAATATTGGACACAACTCGGATTACAGTTTGCTCATGCTGGGAACTGATACTAACCCATCCTAATAATTGTCCATTTTGATGTGCAATTGTGATTCATGTGAACCAGACTTCTCTTGTGCTGTATTTAGGTCTACTTTCATTATCTTAAGATGCATCTCTCGGATAAGATTACATGATTAACTGCATTGACATTTTATTACATATTCGTACTACCATTGAATTACTGGCATGTTAAGTTTTCTACAATTCAGTCCAGAGCATGTTACGTAAGACCATTGTACATGTTTATGTATATGGATACACATGCGCACGCACATAATCTCTTGAGACTGCCAATGACCCTTCTAATAGTGTTCCTCCCTTCTAAAGCAAAATATATTGAGTAAGCAAAATCATCAAAGTATTTTTCCAATAACAAGCTTGTTTAATGTGAATGAATATTGTATTTAATCTTGAAACTATGCAGGTGAACATCACAACATGTTGCTGGTCATTGTCATATTTCACAACAGAAATGGCCTACTTATGCTTCCTACAGTGTTCTCTTATATGGATTACATCCACCGTTGCTTTAATGTTAGAATCTCGGATTTGCCAATTTGCACAAAATTTACATTTCCTGCCGACTTCTATGTTCAATATAGGCTTTCCGTTGCTTATACTACATTATTTCTGATGAACAGACTCCGTAGCTGGAGGTTCCACTTTCAAAACCAATCTCCTCTTTTATCAGCTTAAACTTTGAGGCGTCTCAAAGCAATGTAAGCCAAAATCCTGTATCCAGCAAACATAGCAATCAACACTATAATGCTCTCTCCAATACTAACCTGGCTCAAAATCCCCTCTTCTGCAGATTTTTGACCCAAATAACGATGCATCTCATTTCCTTTATACTGCACTCCAATGAGTAACCTATAGCAGTAAAAAGTAAGGGAAGTGTACTTCAACCAAGTCAAGCAACTCGGTACATGCTGAACATAGAAACCCGCTGTCAATAGAAAACTCAGCATCATGATTGTTACCGCCATGGATGCTTGCTTTGCATCCATAATCGCTGCGCCTACCATCAAACCGAGGCCTTGGGCAACAAGTACATAACCCAAAATCACAACAAGTGTAAGCAAAAACGCTGCAATTTCAGGCCTCAGTCCAGCCATCCAATATAAAATGAAGGCAAACACAGTAGGAAGAACTAGCTCCATTGGGAGATCACCAGCCATTCTCGCCATAAAATACGAAGATAGTGTGTACATTCCTGAGGCTCTTTCTTTCATGAAGATTGCTTCTTCTTGTGGAAAAGTGAAGACGGCGTTAAAAGATGCGAAGACTCCCCAAAAGATGGCTATAAAGAAGAGGAGGCCGAGTCGATCTTGTACATTGTGGATGCTTGAATGCCACCAAATTGAGCCAGCGAGAAGTGCAGTTACGATTACTTGGAATACACGGAGAGAGTTGAAGGTTTCATGGCGGCGTTCTTTGAGACTTCGGCAGAGGAGGATGGTGAATTGACTGAACCAGCTTATTCTGCTGTGGTTCTTTTGATATTGGTTGCCTGATCTTTGGCTTCCTGATTAATTAACAAGGATTTGAGTCAGATTTCTGATGTTTGCATGAGATAGTTATTTTTAGTTTGGAGATTGTTGGCTATTTTGCTATGGTGTTTAAAACCATTTAATCGATGGAGAAATTCTGGAAGATTTTGCTTGCACTTTTCAGGTTAGCTGATAGATGCTTCTTCCTGTTCTTTTCTCTGTTATCTGAGAAATATCCTGTAAATTATGATGTCATGTTTGGAATCACCGTTTTGGTGTAAAATTATATTTCCATAAATTTCAGATACTAGGAAATTGAACTGTATGGGTGTGCCATAGCAGTTGGAGGAGGAGAAAGCCCTAAATATAACTGAATGGAAGAATATGGTTCGTGTAATCAATTCCAAAATTTTGGAATAACGGCTTTGTTGTTGTAGTTGCTGATAATGGTGTTTTGATTATTGCATGCTGTTATTGGCAATGATTTCATGAAAATGTGGGATTCCTGAGTAATTTTTTTGCCATGAAGTTGGCAGATTGTTACCTATTGTTATCGCATCTCCTGGAGCAACAGCAGCATTATTGAGAGCAGCAGTAACAGTGGCCTTTACTTTTGGAGCCAGGACTCTGTTGTATGATGAAACTAGAGATTGCTTCAAACTTGACTTCTCAGTGTCACCACCGTGCTCCATTTGAACACACCCTGCATCAATATCATTACATACGTTGTTAGATACTGATTATGAACAAATTTGTTTATAGATAACAAAGTTATATACGAATTTATTTTGCCCTGGCATTTGTGTATCTGTATATGTTCCCATTATGATGTTGGGAAAAAAGAGAAAGTTGCAACATAGATTATTACTGTTTTTAGTTTCAAGCATCTTTCCTACTGTTCACTTTTGTTTTCATGTAAGCCAAGAGCTAGCCATATAAGGCATCAGGTGCTGTCATATCTTTGCTATAGTTATCAGGATTTGGTATTGTCCACCAGCAGATGATCCACATCTTTACAACTATTTAACTTTTATTTACAAAGTATTTCAAAAAAAAATTTGAAAATTTGATTTGCAAAAAGAAAATACTAAAAATATTTTATATTGGGTTGTAAAGAACAATGATAACCATCAAACCTTATTAGTTGAAATAATATTTGTAGATGGGAATCTAAGTCTTCAATCCCACGCACCACCAGATGTGGAGTCTCCATCACTCCAGTATACATTACAATATTAGAGAATGATGGATTGAGGGGGCCGGGTGTGGATATGCTAGTGACTTTACCTCCTAGCAATTATTTAAAAAAAAAAAAAAGAAATGCAAAAAGGAATAAGAATTTTGGCTTTTCCTTTTTAAGAAAATAATTTTCGGATATTTGTAATTGGTATGTAAGTAATGTTAATATTAGGAAGTGACTCACAACTATAAATTCTATCAAAGTAACAACATGCATGGTAGCTTCTGGTATATAAAGAGAGAAATAAGGGGGAAAAATCCAGAGTATTCTGCTAATTAGTAACCATCCTACGTCATGGGGACACATGGCGTTAGATCAGGACACAAGGTGTTATATCAATGCAAAAGTATTCTTTCACAAGAATCTGAAATATTATCATCAACATTTTTGTTTGTTTAAAACAAGACAATAAATAATGGGCATTTTATGAGAAAAGACGCAGAACATAGGAGATCTCTTGATTAAAGAGACTCCATCAAGTTGGCTTTAAGCTCACACACTACCTTGAGACCTATTTGATTCAAGGAGAATCAAGCTATAAAAGACACAAGTACTCCCTGTTATCTTAGCTTTCTAGTGCTGAAGCTAAAGAGCATTCCTAAAGAAGCCCAACTTTTCGTGACAGCTACACACCCTTATCTCTCTATCCAGAATATGTTCAAAGAGAGACAAATATTTTTCCTTCTTTTGACATATTTTCCTAAAATATTTTTCATAAATAAATATTCTTTTTAATCAGCTTATAAAACCTTAGAACATTATTTCTCAACTCCGTCTTAAACATGTATCTAAGTAAATCCTAAAATCTGAATTGTTCTAATATTATCTTGATTTTTTTTTTGTTGTAAACTCTATAGAAAGACTTACCGTTTGCGAGGTCGAGCATGAAATCCGCAGGATTTACATGAAACCTCGGCACGAAACCGACCTCCCCGAAATAGTCCATAGCATCTCTCCCCTTCCCAAAATACACACAATTCCCCTCCGAAAGCAGCAAGATTGAGTCGAACGTCTGGTACGCCCCACTGGCAGGCTGGTGCACCGACGTGACCACGGTGCGCCCTTTCCGAGCCAGACTGCCCAGCGTCGCGACCAGCCTCCCCGCCGCGGTCGAGTCCAACCCCGAAGTGGGCTCGTCCAATATGAGCAAGCTCGGATTCACCAGCATTTCATGTGCGATGGAAACTCGTTTCCTCTCGCCTCCCGAGACCCCTCGTACGAACGCATTCCCCACCCGGGTGTCCGCACACTTTTCGAGGCCGAGCTCGCTCATGACGCCCTCCGCCGCACGGATTTTCTCGGACCGGCTCACGGTCCGAGGCAACCGTAGCATGGCGCAGAAAACCAAAGTCTCTCTGACGCTCAAGTGCGGGTACAGAATATCGTCCTGCGTGACGAACCCGACCCGTTTCAAAACGGGTTTCGTTAGCCGGGTTCCGTTGGCTAAAACGGAACCTGAATATTTTGAGGGAAAGCGACCGGCAAGGATGGTCAACAGAGTTGACTTCCCGCTGCCGGATGGGCCCAAGATCGCCAGCATCTCGCCGGATGTGACTTGGCCCGTTATTTTGTTGAGGATGGTTCGGTCTTGGTGGGCCGGGTTTGGGCCGTGTTGGTTTAGGACCCGGCTGAAGTTGGCGGGTTTTGGGTCGAGTTTGATCTTGTAGGAGATGTCAATGAATTGGAGGTTGATGGGAAGACACGGGGAGGAGATTAGGGTGTCCATTTGGGTGTGACTGTTTTTGGTGTCTTCAGAATTTGGAAGCATTTTTCTTTTTTGTTTACTCTTCTTCTTTTGCTGAGGTCTTGTTTTTTGAGAATGATTTCCGAGATGGAGAAGAATGAGAAGTGAACGAGAAGAGGAGGGAGGGGAGGTTGAGGGTATTTATAAAGAGGAGTTGTATGTGGGTGCCACGTCAGACTTGAAAAAAAAAATCACAAAGAGGTTCTCAAATCTAGTGACTAGTAATTTGTTTCTTAGTTTCATATTGACTCAATATTCGGTTTGTATTGAGTTTTTAACTGTTTGTACTCTTTCTAACTATTACCATCATTTTATTGTTTATCTTACTGTCTTTTTTAAAAAAATTTTAATAACCCAATCTAGAATTAAACTTAATTCTATGAGAATTATATTAGAACCTTCTAACCGTCCGGATCATCAATGATGGGTTTTATGTTATTGTCTTGTTTTCCTTTTTGTATTGCTTGTGCACGGTGGAGTGATTGACGACTTTGCTCTGATGATATTCTTATATAACTGTATTAGTTCATTGAAATAGGTGATTTGGATAATCGTTTTCACGTGTTCTATCTTAAATATCAGTGATACTAAAATATTAGTGAAAATATATATAAATAATTGAGTGATGTGCTACGAACACTATGGAGCTCCTCAACTATTTGTACCAATTAAAACTTAATTATCCAACATGGGTACTCTTCATTCTTTGTATATGATCTTTTTTAAAGTTTCCTCTACATGATATTTTTTTCCCCTAATAAAGGGACATGAGCTGAAGGGGAACACGTGGCGTGTTTGGAGGGCGGTT
>JBAKGM010000412.1:7141488-7173361 GCA_037177215.1 Asparagus racemosus | reverse complement strand
CGCCTGAGTCCAGTCGACTCGCCTTGTTGATTCCCACTAACTCGAAGCTTCGTCATTGGATACGTCGCTTCGTTGATTTGTACGACTTGCCGACTCACTTCATGCGTTCGTCGACTCGCCTTATGTGTTTTGCGGCTTGGTCGCATCGCTTGATGGTTCGTCAGTCGCGAACCCGCTATCACGAGTCTGGTTCGGACACTGATAAGCGATTTTCAATGCCTACACCCACTACCGATCTTCGCCCAAGATTTCGCGCCTCAAACTTCGCCAAAGATTCCAACCTTGAACTTCGCTAGGAATCTCACTCTGAATGAACTTCACCACAATTTCATGCATGCAAATCGATGACTTGAATTTTAAATTCTTAGGCAAAGCCTCACCAAACCAACTCACCGAGCCTCGCCTAAATCGACTTACTAAGCTTTGCCGAGATGATTGTTTCTCAAGTAAGCGAACTTCGCTGTACTCAACAAGGTATTAAGGCGAGCCTCATCAGAACAACATAGTGAATTTCATTAAGTCTCCAAATTGAGAAAATCACAACTCAATTTGTTTGAGGCTTTATATAGTGAACCTCGCCGAAATGACTTGGTAAATTTCACTAAGTCCCTAAATTAATAAAACTTCAACTCAATTTGTTTGAGACTTCATTTGGCAATTTCAAATCAACCCTCACCAACACAAGGTAGCCCGAGCTTCGCTTCCAACATAATAACTCCATACAGAGTTCAAGTCATGTAATGTTCAAGTCATGTAGAGTTCAAGCTCACTACAGAAGTAAAGTACACACATATTAAGCACATAAAAGATGGACAATTTCAAGAGACAAAAAAGTTCATTTTTAATTATTGAAGACTCTACTACATGAAGGTGACATTCAGACTATCTAATTGCAATGATGATGGGTACTTGTTGCTATTTGCTACTGCCCTACATTCTGAAGATATGGGTAGTGTAATAGCAAAGAAGCATACACGAGCTGCACTAAGTTATAGCGCTTGTTCCTCTGATGTTACAAAACCTAAGGAGCTAAATTTCTCCCTATGAAGATAAGAATAGAAAGATAATCGCTTAGTTTGCAAGCTAAAGAGATCTATATATTGACTAAAACAAGCCTCACGTTAGTGGTATAAAAAGTTTCACAATGTTGTTTGCTCATATGAATTTTCTGATAACATTGTTGATCAATGTATATATCTTAAGGTCAGTGGGAGCAAGGTTATATTTCTAGTCTTATATGTGGATGATATTTTACTTGCAAGCAGTGATTTAGGTTATTACATGAGACAAAACAATTCCTCTCTAAAACTTTGAAATGAAGGATTTAGGTGAAGCTTCTTATGTCATTAGCATAAAAATTCACAGAGATAGGTCTAATAGAACTTTAGAACTATCTCAAAGGGCCTACATTGAAAATGTATTAGAGAGATTCGAAATGAAAGATTGTGTATCCATGTCAGCACCTATCATCAAAGGGGATAAACCCAATCAAGATCATTGTTCACAAAATGAACTAGAAAAGGAACAGATGAAGAGCATACCTTATGCATCTGCTGTGGGTAGCTTGATGTATGCATAGGTCTGCACTCGACTTGACATCGGGTTTGCAGTAGGATTATTGGGTCGCTACCAGAGTAATCCTAGTTGGAATATTGGAGGGCTGCTAAAAGAGTCATGAGATATCTGAAGGGAATTAATGACTATAGATTGACTTACGGTCATACTGATCATTTAGAGGTGGTTGGTTATTCAAATTCAGACTTTACTGGATGCGTAGATTCAAGAAAATCCACTTCGGGATATATCTTCCTTCTCACTGGAGGTGCTATATGTTGGCGAAGTACTAAGTAAATAATTGTTGCTTCATCTACCATGGAGGCAGAATTTAATGCATGTTATGAAGCCACTATACAGGCATTATGATTGAGGAACTTTATCTCTGGTCTCAAAGTCATCGATTCTATTGCGAGGCCTATGACGATCTATTGTGATAATTTAGCGGCTGTTTTCTTCTCCAAAAATAATAAAAGTGGAAGCCAAAGCAAGCATATCGACATAAAGTATCTTAGTGTTAGAGAGAATGTGAAACAAAGTGTTATGTCCCTTTAACACATTAATACCAAGCGTATGATTGCATATCCAATGACTAAAGGATTGCCAACAAAACAATTCCCAAGTCATGTGGAGCATATGGGACTATTTTAGCTACTTATGTGTTTGTTTTTCTCTCTAGTTATTTTTAGACTATTTCTAATATACTTGGGTAATAAAGTTTGATTTTATTGTGCACAAATAAAATTTTCATATTTAAATTATATATGTTAGGATACTTAAAGTAGCACTCGAGTGACTTGTAGGAAGTCATTCATAAAGTTTGCTCATAAAGTTGTTGACTTAGTGAATTTATGCATCGTGAGACATGGAAGGAAGAGCTCGTTATTACTAAGCGCTTGACCGTTGTGATTCATGCATTAGATTTTTTATTTGAGTGGGAGCTATCCACTACTAAATGGTATGAATTTTAATTGTAACCATACTTCTATGTTAGTTATGAGATATTTGTATCATATGGACCAAAGGGGAGAATGTTGTATCCGGATAAAGTTGTGGTCCACACGATACAAATTATCTTTATTTGTTATGGTATTTGAAATTTTTATTCTATAAAAGTTATAGTGGATTGAGATAAGATTTTATCTAGATAGTTTCTCTGATAGATGAAATCTGGTTTTTAAGAATTCTTTAAAAATTCTAGTTATAACAGAAAGGTGCTAGTCTAGCCTAGCCTATAAATACAGTCATAGTTCTTCCATCAAATTTAGGCTTTTTCAACAAGGCATGGGCTAGAAATTCTTTCTGTTTTCTTTATTTTATTTATTCTAGTGGTGATGTAACTTTTGTTCTTTGTTTATGTATATACTCAGATTATCTCTAGTTTCGATCTAATTTCTAAGTTGCAAATCTATCTAGACAACAACGGCTAGAGGTATTTTTTAATTTATTTTATTTTAGCTGCATGCTCTGTATTTGTTTAGATTACAATTTCTAACATGTCATTCCCACCATTTTCACTTGCTCTTTTTTTTGCCAACTTCCATATTATTTTTCCTAAAGGTTCATAAATTAAAATCATGATTACTTTTTCCAACGCTATAGCAATGCAAGGATAATCTTTTACACCTCATACAAACATCTATGTGAGTTGCATGTGACTATTTTTGCAATATTCCAAGCTTGCCTTCACTAAAATTTTGATTTTGGTGGTGTTTGCAGAGTTGGGGCCGAATATATGGAATGAGAACAAAAACCATTGAGGCTTAATAAAATGAAATAATAAATTGAAGGCTTTATAGAATTGTAAGGTAAACCATAGAGACCTATCTAAATTTGAGTTCCATTTTTTTAACTTTCTCCGTTAGACTTTTTAGTATCATTCTGCAATCATTTCGGCATGAAAGAGTCGAGAATTTTTCACTAAGGGGCCTATATGCAACAATAGAACAGAAAGTCTATTCAATTTGGAACTGGGAGATACCATAGAGGGTCTACCTGCAATTAACCTTTACAAACAAGACTGCATGATATGCATATGTATATATTCAAATTGAAAGAACCAATCGATTGAACTATCATCCTAAGCCTAAGCAATCTATAGTTTGGAAGCAACTCTCAGGCCAACCTTGGCATAGGAGCCAAGCCACCAGCATGAACCCTACCAACTCATTTCACTACAAGTCTACAAATACCAGCACACGGTCACCAAATTCCTCACCTCAATCTTATCAATCATCCACTTCCTCGACAAACCATCTATTCATAGCAATGCTTACCTTTGCCTACCGCTACTTCTCTCCACCACCACCATCCCCACCATCATCTATCCACTTCCCTCCACCACTGCTGCCTCGCCACTCCCCTCCACCTCCCATGCCATCACTGCCACCACCTTCAAAGTGGGTCCCGCCTCCACCACCTCGCAAAATGGCCCCACCTCCAGCTGCATTGGCCCCACCGCCACCCCACATTGCGCCTCCACCGCCACCCGGACCCCATCACACTGTCATAATCATCGTGTTTGCATCACTCGGCGGGCTCTTCTTCCTCGCATTCCTCGCCGCCGCTCTCTTTTGCTTCCTCGACAAAAAGAAGAAGAAGAAGATGGTTCAAGAGGAAGATATGGTGAATGTCATAGACCATGTTCATGTGCACAAGACTGTGGTACCGGGACCCCATGGAGAGCAAGTCGTGGCAATGACTGTCGATGAAGATATCGACATTCAAGGGATTCTGAAGAAGAATGAGGTTCAGAGTCTAGAGAAAGGTTTGGGAGTTGGGGTTGTGGCAGAACCAAGAGGTTTGGATGGTGAATCTATTGGAGCGCAGCCAAGTGGGTCGACAACTTATTGATTATTGAGGATTTGTGTGTTGAGATGCTCTGTCATGTTGTTAATTCATTGGTTCGATGTTACTAGGTGCATGCATGATTGGAGCCTGTTAATTAATTCATTTGTTGTGCTTAAAGGAATAAAAAAATTATTTGATAATAGCTACAATGACTTTGATTCCGATTGTCACTAGTTATTTGCATATGCATTCCTGTCCCATAGAGTTGTATGTAACTATTCCACCGGTACTCAAAAGGTGTGTAAGAGGCTTTGGTGCTTCAGCCATCCAATTACTACACCTCTATTGTAGCAGAAGTGTTTATTTTCTCACTCATCTATTGTATAGTATAACATATACAACTCATTAATACCGCAATGCCACAAAAAAAAAAAATGAAAGGGGCTAAAGAAAAAAAATTACTGACATTTTAATAAGAAACTGTATTCACGAAACTACATCATTAGAATGTGTTTCTGATCCAGCACTCTCCTAACTAATTACAAGATATCTACCTTTCCTCTTAGCTAATAATCTGCAATGCAAGTGCAAACAGCAACACAGATATTCAACTATCATTAGACTGCAACTTCGTCTATACTGAGTAGACACCCAAAGTTCAGCATCAGTACTGAGGCTCACACTTCATCAAACATCTAAATAATGGCTACGGGAGTTATACGCTTCTTCTTGGGAGCTTTACTTGCATCGGCTTTCAGGGTTGGAGCGGATACTATCTGCTCTGCTTTGCCAGCCTCAGTCTCTGTTTTTTCAACAGTTTTGGGGGTTTCTACTCTGTCAATTTCCATATTGTCTACACTCTCGGGCTTCATATTTGTTGGCTCTGTGATCCCTTCTGTGGTTCTCTTTGCTTCTTGACACGCTATAGGGAATAAGGAACAGTAGCAAGAAGAAACATTAGAGAGGAATAATCAAAGACATGATACATCTCAAAAAGAGTCAATAAAGGTGACTCTTAAAGGACCCTGCCGATACACCAAAACTCCGAAGTTGCAATGAGAATTGAGGGTCATTAAAAGTTAAAAACTATATTCTAACATGGCCTGCAGATTGAGCACCCTTCTATAGGCTGAAACATGGACTCACATAGCGGTACATATTGTTTTTAAATCAATTTCAGAAATTTGTGGCTAATAAGATTTGAACATGGATTACTCTAATACCATCTTCAAGGACCCTATCACTACACCAAGACCCCAAAGTTATGGTGAACGTTGAATGTTATAATTTTATACTCTTAACACTGACAATGAAATTTAGTGGCACATTGAACAAAAATTTTGGACGTTGAATAAAGAAGACTTGTTGCACACATCAAAAGAACAGATAATCTGGGAAGAGAACCGAAGAAAAAAATAAAAATATAAGTTGAACAGACTACAACGCTACTGATAGATGATTTTTTTTTAATCTGCTCAATGATTGAGAAAGAAGACGATAGTCCCTTCTCATTGGAGTAAATCATTGTATAAAGACATCTTAATTACTCTTCATGAGTGATACTAACCATGCTATAATTTTGTGCTATTATAGTACTACAAGAGAAAAGTGCATGGAGTTCTATCTCCTGAATTACAATCAGGGTCTAAATGTCTTCATCTCTAGAAAATATTCGGATCTTGTAGTAGCAATGTAGAACAGGATGTAGAGTTGGCACAATTATTGCTTATTAGGGTAAGTAGGTATGGTTGATGTACCTTTTAATATTCTATGAGTCAACTTTTGGAAACATCTTTTCTACGTCAATCAAAACAACTCAAGCATAATGTGTAAATCAGTGAAAGGGAAAACATCATGATGAAAAGTATTTTAACTCACAGGGGAATCACTTTCCTAGGATTCTCTATGACTTTAATATCAATCAATGTCATTTTGTAGGAATATAAGAACAATACAACTTGTGAGTTATTGTCTTCTCTTCTGTTCCAGTGTATTAAGTCTTAAAAGGCCAGAAACATGATTACATTAAATGAAACTACGGTAACACATTAAATCAGTAAAGATGTTAGCAGCGCAATGTCTTTGTGGCTTCGAAAGTCATGGATATACGAGTACACAACTAAATTTGTTACAAAATGACAACAAACGTGTGCATTAAATAGGAAACCACCATGCACCAAGTTCTTTGACGTACTTGAGGCTAGACAACCGACACCTTAAATTATCAAGTAATAATGATATTAGCATCTATTACACTCAAGTAAAGCATCATGTAAAGGCATATCAATTGTATCAGGCTATAAAGCAATTCATCTACTTGATTATTCATTCCAAACCTGCATCTAAAACTATCATATAGCATGTCGGTACAAGGTAAAAGTATTCAAACTAATCAACGCTTTGTCTTTTATAATAAAAGCAATAGAAGCAAACTTCAACAATCTAGGTATCTCTTCGAATATCAGTATGAACAAATTTATAGGTGAATTCTAGTTTTAATAGTTGGAAAAATCGTAAAAAACAACCAAGGCTAAATAAATTTTAGCATACCTAGGCTTGAAAAAGGCAGGCCTAGTTCATCATTTTCAAACTCTATGAGAGTGCAATACCCATCACGTGAGGACAAAGCAATGTACTTAGCATTTGGTGACCTGGCAAAATGCCATAATAAAAACTTGGTTAAACAACATATTCTTGTAAGTATCTAAAATCATTCATTAAGTTGAATAAACATAAGACACATCACGATCCAAAAAAGGGATGCAGAAAATATACCATGATTGAATTTGTTCCAAAAGTACTTACCATGCAATATCTGTAACAGCTGCATAATGAAGTCCAGCAAATATGGCTATGGGGACAAGACTCTCCGTGTCATATATGTATAGGGAGTCCAAGGTTGCCACAGCAAAAACAACTCTATAAGGAAGTTTAAAGGAACCAGCTGCTAAAGGTTAAATACAGAGTTCAGTCTCCATAGTAAAAATCTGGATGAATGAACATAAATTGTAAGTATGTTTACTTTACCAGAATTAGATCCTCGTAGACAAAATAGAATGGGACAGAAGCGTACGGCAACAATGGGTTTGTTAGCCCCTGGCAGGAGCACCGCAGGCCTAAGAAATGGAGGGAAAGCATCAATTAAGAAATCATACTATAAAGGTTCATTAAAGTGTTGCGTTTTAACATTCAGTATTGAACAAACACAATTTAAAGATGCTACATAAATAAGGAAGTAACTTTCTCCATAAGCTTGTATTTGTGGATGTCCTTTGAGAAATGAAATTACATGTTTACAGCAATAAAGAATTCAGATAACATGCCAAACATGAGCGCTACAGAATTTGAAACATAAGACTAAACCTTATCACAAGATAATTCAGAGCTAAACTAGTCCAATCAGACTACCAAATTGTAGTAGACAGACAGCCCACTAGTTACAGAGTTCATAGACAGAACAATTAACAAAGCTGCATTAATGTGGATAAAATTTAGAATCACCCGCTGGAAGTTATATGATTTATTATGAGTGATAAAACTCAAAATTATTCAAGTCTTATTCAAGATGTTTCCTGAATCACTTAAGTTTGTCATAGTCAACCAAGAAGAAAACGCACAATAGTGACATTACAAATTGATATCATACCTGGATAAATCTCTCCTTGAAATAATATATGCTGTATTCACAGTGTCAGATGAAGAGGAATATTTCTGCATACCTGAAAAAGTTTAGCAACAAAATTTAAAAATTTAGGCCCGTTGAGAACAATATACGATTGTATATAGAAAGAAGATGCAAGAGCAGGAAATAACTAAAGGTGTTTCATAATGGACATGCTTTTAACAAAACATATTGTCGTATTAATTGGTAAGGGCATCCCACATTCAGTACATCTCAGATTTTTAATTGTTAGGACTGAAACAGTCAATTGACCAAAGATGTGTCCTGATCTTCTGGCATCTTCAATAATACACTCTTTTCATTAATGCTGAGAAGTTAATAGTTAACACTTCGTAACAGTAGTAAATTCAATAGGATTACAGCTTCTGTTGAACAAAAGGTAAAAAGAAAAATGAGTTATAAAATTCCCTTCATGTTGACTCAGTAACATAGTATTATTTTGTTGATACAATCCTGTTAAGATATGAGATTGCTCTTTTATTTGATATAGGATAACAAAGGTGATATCCTATACATAGGATGTGCGGACTACATATGGAAGGTAGTAAAATGTAGTAAAGATGTAGTGCAATCTTTAACATCTCAAACTCACGGTTTATTCAAAAACCGTGAGCTTGTATTGGAACAGAAATGGCTCTGACTGAATGGAAGCGGATCGGATCTGACCAAATCAGATTGGTCAGACTTCAGCAAAATGGAACAGATTTGGAGTAGTATCATATCAAACAGATCTCATCATTGATATGTAAAAGGAGCTGATGGGTCACATCTTGGATTACCTATGTAAAAGAAACAAATCAGACAGCTCTTGAGCTAGATTGTAGAAAAAATGGAACAGACAGATGTTGGATAGGATCTATAGAAGAAATAGAAATGACAACCACGAATGGTAGAAGAAATGGATCTAATCTGGCTGAGTTACACAACCAGAAGTTTGGATTCAGATCAAGTTGAAGCACTAATTGGATGTAGCTGCTTACACAAATCAGGAAAGTAGGAGGACAAGGACTGTGGCACTTGTTGGGAGACTGCACAGAAATAAATTCGCATGAAAACCAGATGAAAACTTGTGTGTAAATCAAATTTAGAAAATAAATGGTAGAAATCACTGCCGTGATTTGTTATGTCAAAGAAAAACTCCAAAATTCTCGTTCAATTACTAATGAGCTCGATTGATGTACCATCACAGTAATAATAATCCTATATCCCCTTGCGTACTTTTGGTTAAAGCAGAGAGGGTATTGTTGCAATGCTTCATAAGTCCATTACTAAACAATCTTAAATTGCAGCAAAATCGGACATTGTGAGATTTTATGAAGAGTAATGGTTGATTTATGGTGCAGGGCATTAGTTGACTTGTCAAGAATTAAGTTTGAATACATATTGCTGATGAGACAACAAAGCAGTCAAGGATAAAATTATTGCCGAGTTTCAAAGAGTTCGTCGACGAATAATGGTTGACGATGAACGCTGACAACTACTCGAAGACAACGATGGAGAAGACAAGGTCTGATTGAAGTTGGGTAACAGTGGTAGATAACACGACATAATTGGAATGATTATTAGTACTTATTGAATATGTACAAATATGGTAGGTTGAATTGTTGAAATATCCGTGCATAGTTAGCCTGGAATGCATACCATAAATGAGGATTCATAGCTCCCCCCCCCCACCCCCACCCCCACCCCGATCAAGAGAAGAAATAAAAATATAAATTATTTCGTGCTCGGGATTTCTGCTAGCCAATTTCGAAATTTGATTTCCATATTTGGACTGATTTTTTTGTCTAATTTCTCACAAGTTTTCAGGGAATATTTGCATGATTTTTCCACAAATTTTCATCTGAGGCCCTGTCTGTGTAAACAGCCACATGCAGTAACTGCTTCACGGTCAATCCAAATCCAAACTTCAGGTTTTGTACTCAGTTGGATCATATCCATTTCTTCTACAAATCTAATCCAATATCTGTCCTATCAGCTTTTTCTACGATCTAGATCAAGATTTTTTGGATTTGTTTCCTCTACAGATCTAATCCAAGCTCTGCCCAATCCACTCTTACAGATTAATTCCAAGATTTGTCTTGTAAAATTCTAATGCATATCTGATCCATTATGTTGCAATTTGACCAGTCTGATTTGATCAGATCTGATTTACTTCTATTCGGTCATGACTGTTTCCGTTTCAATAAAAACTTGAATGTTTTATTTACAGTGAGTATGAAAGGGATGTTAAGTTGTAGTAAAGTTGTACTAACTTGTCCTTTCTTCCATATTTAGTCCAATAATCCTACAGAATATAAACGTACTCTGCTCCAATATATCATATAAAAGAGCGATTTCTCATATTAACAAATCAAACCTAGGGCTTAGGTTGCTATATCTTACAAGCCAAATTTGAATTATCATTACAATCTTTAGGCTTAGTTTGGTAGGGAACTTGAGAAGGGAGGGGAGGTGCATTGAGGTGGAGGGATCGACATCCCTTTTAGTCTTCACATTTGGTTGGAGGGGAAGTAAGGGAAAGTGAATAATTTTTTACTTCATTTTCTTCTCTTGTGCCCTCCCAACTCGGAGGAATTATTCTCTCTTAAGTTTTAAATTCATTTTTCAATGTCCCTGCCCTTACCTCACCTCCCCCTCCAAAAACCTTCCACCAAACATGATTATTATATTTGTTCCTCCCCTCCCCCCCCCACCTCCCTCTTACCAGACCATGCCTCAAACCTCAAAACAAAAAAGATAATATGGCTAGTGAAACAAAGGGGAGCACAACATGAGGGGGAGAAAGATTCAAACGGACACCTAATGTAATGCAACTCGGAATGAAGAAACCAATAATGAAATTTAAACAGCAGTAAAGATAAATTTAATAAATTGTTGAATAAAAGAAAGAGAAGAATTTTTTATATTATCATTGATCATGAAGAAGAGGTAGGATTCCATACTTGTACACCTTCAAAAGTTCTAATAGGAAAACTTCAATAAGAAAATGCAACATATAATAAAGGAAAATCCTAAACAAAAAAGATGTTATATTTACCTAATACCTTGAATTTGGTCATGTTTATTAAAGGCAACACTAAGATATCATCCATACCCCCCCCCCCCCCAAAAAAAAAAAAGCTAGAGCGTAGAGATTAGCAAAGCCCAGCTTGTGCCGAAAAGAGTGGAATAAGTTGCCTCTTGTGGTGTCTTGGTTATATCAATATACAAGTGAGTCTGAAATGAACTCAATCATATCAACAAAACCGTAGATATGAGAATAACACCAATAAAAGGAAGCTTCACAAGTGATGTCAAGATAAAAAATACTTTGTGAGCAACGAGTAAAAGAGGTTCCGCAAAGTGACATCGAGAAAAAGAAGCTTTTCAAATGGGATAAAAGAATGAGGTATGCAACAATACAAAAGTGAATGTTGTTCAAGAGAATACCGAGATCTTAGGAGGCCCAATAGGAACACAAAGTCGCCAAAAACGAGATTTTGGAGGCTAGGGAGATGGTGACAAACAAGAGGGGTCAATTGACGTAGATCAACATGGAGTAAGATCAAAACAAAGTCGATAATAGCGGCAAGCAGGTAGTGGTCGTTAATGCTGAATTGAGGTTGAAGCCGCCAAGATTAGTGATGTTGAAGCCGCCAAAGGGAAGCACAAAGATGACGTTTGCAGCAAACACCTTTTAGCCTCAAGAATAAAAAAGATTAAAGATTTCAAGAATGCAAAAACTTGCTCCGGTAGCATGTTGAAATCAAAGAAAAAGAGGAATTCTTCTATATTATCAATGATTGTGAAGAACATGTAAAACTCCATACTTTACACCCTGGAAAAGTTCTAAATTAAAAACTCTAGCAAGAAAATGCAATATATAATAAGGGAAAGTCTCAAACAGAAAGATATTATATTTAACTAATACATCGAATTTAGCCCCGTTCATTAAAGCCAACAAATAATAAGACATCTTTCGATAGAAAGACTTGTATATAGACTAGCACCATAAAGTTGTTGTGGTGGTCTAAATAACACAGACACTATTTTATTAGAGCATTGCGGAAAATTTATAACTGTGTGGTATGAGGACTTAGTATTGCCAAAACATATCAACAGATATATATTACCTGCAGGCACTAGTAAAAATGATCCATCTGGTGACCATTGCAATCTCCGAAAGAAGGATGGCAGAGTTTCATCATGAAATAAATGTGTTTTAGCTGATGAAGACTGAAAAAAGGAAAAAAAAACATATTAAGTCCTATAATATTTCATGAGAAAAGTTACATAAAAGTCTGCACAACCTTGGGATTGTCAAGTGTTTGCAGCAGCTCTGCTTTTGTAAGTACATGTTGACAAACATAATTAACTTTTTCAAAGCCCTTATGCTTAGGCTGAGGTTTGTTTGCATAGACTCGGCATGTTCTATCAGAACTTAGGGAAGCAACATAGTGACCCAAAGGATCCCAAGTAACACCTTGAACATAATGTAGATGAGCATCGAGAATCTGATGGACTGAACCTAAAGCATCACAAAAAAAACAGTATAATTAGCCGCAACATTCAGTTTAACAACCCGAAAAGCATTAACAGTTTAAATACCTTTATTAACATCCCAAATTATACAAGAATTATCAACTGAACCAGAAATAAGATATGCACCATCAGCAGACCACTGAAGATCAAGAACATCCTTTCGGTGAAATCTGACAGAAAATTTGATGTAAACAAATTACAACAAGAGTCCATACAGAATACAACTCATGGCAGTTGAAAAACTTACATGAATGTTTTCAGAAATTTCCAACTTTTGGTATCATCTGTGACATGAAATTTCCATAAGACTAGTTCACCTCCTGAAATTTAGAAATGTTACTAGCATGGTGCATTGTAAAAAACACAACCAAACAAGATAGAAAGTCAAAATTGGCTAATGGCCTTAGGAGAAATTTCGCCAGTCAAGATCCTCATCAGATTCAATTGCTACAACTTCTACTAGTAATCTAAAATTGGAAAAAAAAAAAAAAAAGAGACGAGCAAGAAGGAAACCTCTGCTAAGAAAATAAACATCAACATAATGATGATGGCGATGGATCAACTGAACAAACTGAAAAGTATCAACGTATTATCACTCATCTTAAGCCGATTCCCAATAGAATGGGGTCAGCTATGGATCTCAAGACTCCATGAACGAATTGATGTTCATATGATTGGTTGTCATCCAGATGTCTATCCTCTAAGTAGGTGAAATGACCAAAGTCCTTTCAAAGAAATCATGGATGACAGAGGGATATGGCCTAAGCCCTACATAACAACATGATAATTAAGGAGTATAAAAGGGAAGAAAAGGCATACCATCAGCACCAGATGCAAGGAGTTCCCCTACAAAAAAAATTAACAGGAGTTAACTCAAGAAAGAAGCAAACAATACCAAATTAACAAACCACACCAAAGGCAAGCTCAAAATAAAAGTAAACTTCAGAGCTAGAAATGGAAATGAGTTAAAGATAGGCTGCTAGTGAAATACAGTGGCAATGATGTATAAGTTTCTCTAAACACTACAGCTCCAGCATACAGATCATGATGTGCTCAACAATATCTAAGAAAACATGACATATTACCTCATGATGTGCTCAACAATATCAAAGAAAACATGACATATTACCACAATTGAAAAGCTAGCTACAATTCCAACTGTTACACAAAAATAAAGACCATTTACTTTACATACATTCAAGGGAAGGGAAAATGAAATTGAATCCTTGCTAAAGACTATTGCACCACCACAGGGTAGTGACATCAATCTGGCAATATTAAGAAAATATATTACCACAGTGACCAATAAATTCTTAATATCACTGAATCAAAAAAGGCCATTCAATCTAAAAGCATCAATGGATGAGAGAATAAAATTCAAACCTCAGTGACGGATCCCAGCGTACAAAATCACAAACTCTAGTTACTATAACCGTTCATTATAAATATAAGATATGACAATTATGCACATCCAGAAGCAAGTTGCTGGCAGTACATTCTATCAACATGTTGTACATAATTATAGGGCCAAATTATGAAAGAACGCCATGAACTTTTACATATTTGTAAACTACCGTAGGCCCATAAATACTAGGCTTTTTTAATATACAAAGAACCAGCATGATATATTGTTTGTTTCTCAAGCAAAATTCAGGTTCTACCATTGTCCTGACCTTAGAAGCATCTCAAAGTTTAAAAAGATCCAGAAACAAATGTGAATAGTAGGGAGTATTGAACTATTTACTAGGAAAGACTTAGACGAACATATCATCAGGAGGTCACTCTTGTACGTGTATTCCAATGATTTATTTAATATTATTTGTAGATCTATAAGAAGGTTTGGCTAAGTTTTAAAAACATCGAAATAAGAATAAAAGGGTTAAAATCTTCTTACCAGAAGGAGAGAATCGCAAAACATTTACAGCAGAACTGTGGTAAGCCAGACTGCTTTGGTAGGAAGCTGCTGGAAGTTTCTTCTGTGATTCACCTGAAGTTATCACCCACAACTGTAATACAGTGGAATATAAGCCATGAGAAATATTCATTAAGATGTAAGCCATGAGAAATATTTAACAAAATGATGAAAGAAACAGTAGTCATATCCAAAAGAGAGAAAGCTAGAGATGGTTGGGAGATGAGTTTAGGATTTGATAGATTAATTGTAATCTTCTTTGATTATTACTGGAATTATGAGCTGGTTATATTCCGTGGTCGGCACTGATTGCCGAACCTCTTTAAATCCTTATGTTTCTGTGGCTGTTTTAGCTGTTTTTCTTTTTTTCTTCTGTCGATTTGTGGTTAGGTTTCCACTGTGTTGCTAACACCCAAAATAAACCAAAACTTAAAATATTTTGTTCATTAGTTTCTCAATAATCATCTGAACATATAGTAAGAACTCCGAAGTAGAAAAAGACTGCATACATCTGACTGCTATCTTGCTGCCAAAACCTTATAATTCAAAAATCATGACTGCAACACATAGTGAACCTACAGCCATTGTACAAAAATCATAATAATGCAATGTATGTACTATAACTTGCAAGCTTTCTATGGTTCTGACTTGTTATCGTAAAGCCAAAGGTAGGTACATAAAATGCTCCCTACGAACTCCTTTTGTAAGTAGGAAACAGAATTCCATCATTTTCTGTCGCTGATGTGAGCTGTTTATCAGTTGGAAATAGCAATCAAATTCATTTCCGCTGAATAACTGAGTATGTGACCTATGCAGAAACCCAATTATTTGAACTGATCAAAATCCCAATGATTTAATCAATGAACAAGCTAATTATTCAGGAGTAACACTAACTAGTCTAAATTCTACACAAAAACTGGGTAATTCTTCTTTCCAGAACAAAACCACTGAGAGATTGGAGAATTATTTAAGTTAACCTAAGATAATATTTTCTGTGTGATGAAATTGTAACAGAAAACATCATACCCATATAACATTGATAAAATTGATCTCAAATATAGTCCAAATCCTATCATTTTACAACCAATTAAAGATAAAATCACGGGAGATCCAATCTTTTCGAGAACCCATCCACTAAAAGCAACCAAGATCCAATCTTTTAAGGGCCAAACATGAAATTCGAACAGATTTGAAATGATTGATACCTTGATGTCATGATCGTTGCCGCCGGTGGCTAGAAGTCCAGTTGGGGAGTGGAAATCTAGGGTTAGGACCGGCTGGCAATCGTGCCAATTGATCTGGACTGTTCCTCCCTTCATCCTACGGTGGAAATTCCAGTTGTTTTCCCCTCTTTGTTTGATTGCTCCCGTGAAGATTCGCGTTAATGGGAGTGAGGAGATTAGGGTTTTGGGCAATTTTTGGGGGGAAAGTGAAGGTTTTGATGGCGGGAAACTGAGGGAAATGAGGAAGAGACCTAAGGAGGTTTTGGCATGTGAGATGCGCGTGCCGAAAAACATGTACGTGAACAAAGGATTTTTCTTAGGGCTGTTCGGTTCATTTCTTTTAAAAAAAAAGGAAATGGAAAAGTAGCATGCATTTCTTGGAAAATCAAATTCGTTGTTTATTTCGACTGAAATTGAAATTGATGTGAGAAAAGGAGTGTCTGGAAAAGCTAATTTCTAATTTGTTTCACACCCAAAGGACATGAAATGTGAGAGTGAAAAGGAGAGAGTGTGCATAAGAAGCTGACGTGGCTCAATAATTAATAGGGTGTGTCAGTTTTCTAGCCAACTCCTCTCAAAAAGTTGAAAATTGGTTTTTCTTAGAATTAGGTGTTGTTTGGTTTGCCCATTTTTTAAGAAATAGAGAGAAATAGGAGAGGTATGTGTCAAAAACGCCTTAAAAACTTCCTACCATTTTCTATTCCTATATTTGGTTCAATTTGGGTTTATAGAAACAAGTGGAGAAAGTGAGAAAGTTTTATGAAAACCCACATCCTTTTGATTTGGGAGAAAATGAGGTAAAGTTTATGGAAAACTCTTTTTTTTTTCTTAAGAGTCTATTTGGTTCAATTCCCACGATAGGTGGAAACCTCTTTCCTTGACAAAAATTCATTTTCAATGTCTTTTGTAGTTTTTTTGGAAATGTGTTTTTAATGTTTGGTTCACACTAAAAACTTGGATGGAAATCAATTTTCACATTATTCTCTTATTTCGATGGTATATAGATATAGAAAAACAATTGGTTGTAAATTATTTTTTGAGTTTCTTGTGTTTGGTTGGTTTTGAAATATGTGGAAAACAACGGGATTTTAGTGTTGGTTCACACTGAAAGAGAAAACACATGAAAGTAATTTTTTATTCATAAATATAGGGTTTACAGCCCCTTTCCTCTTATTTTGGATAGAAATTGTGGGAACCAAATTTGCTAATGTGGAGGGGATTCCCGCTCCTTATTTCCCTAAAACAATTTTCAAACCAAACCAAACCATCATGCTAACGAAAGGTTTTGTGGTAGGGCAAGGTTAGTTCTTTTGTGCGTTATTAAAATCATATGAGGAGCACTCAAAAGTGAGCGGTATTAGTTTCTTGATGATGTTGTTAAGTTGGATATGCCTAGTTATCAACTATTAAAAGGTGTTTGAGCAATAAAAATTTTTCTCATCTTTCCTAATAAAAAAATATAAAAATATAAAAATCAATGAATAACTTTTATTCATATGCAGTTCTCCTTTCATTAGTTTGAGTGTGCTTTGTTGGTGTGATTCTCTACCAAATTACTTTATCAAAAGGTAAAAGTTATAATTTAGACATTTTCTGTTGTGTTCAATAAGTTAGAATGTGTGTAGCATACGTTAATATGTGGATGCGGTAGATGGAAGTCATAGCTATAGTTATCACCATGCATTTTATTGTTATAACTATTACCTTCGATCATCCAGGTGTTAGTGTTTTATCTCTCAGGATCAGTCTTCATTCATAGTCAATACCTTGCAAACTGTAGAGCTATGACAAGAATCATTGGTAATGTAAATAATGTAGCATCCAAAAAAGTATCTAATTAAACATAGTCAGAAATGCTATTTTTATATTTATTTTTATCTTTTTTGGTGCAATTAAGTAAGGAGCTTATTCAAATTTATAGGCTGTGTGCAAGTGAATTCAATTTTTAAATAAACTTAGAGATGAAGTTTAGATAATCGAGTTGAGTTATATGTGAAATTAATTAATTTCAATGAAACTAAAAATTTACATGGTGATAATACTAATTATTTTCTTCCAAATTAAGTCCTAATTTTTCAAACAACTAATGGAATATGTGTATGTATGTATGTGTGTGTGTGTATATATATATATACACACAAAAAAAAAACAAAAAAAAAACATTATGATAAATCTCAAGAACTAATTTTATATGATAGATTTGAAAATTTTAACTATTTTTTAATGAGTACAAAGGGATGTATATACTGATTTCCAGGCAACGACTGTGATCATCCCCAATAAGCTGACCTTTGGAGGTCAACATATGATGTATATCATGAGGAAAGGCCTGAATACCCAATATTGGCATATAAAAAGACCAAACTGATTTTGCATAGGAGTAACTGATAAAAAGGTGATCAACTATTTCATTAAGTTCTTGACACATAGGACAAAGAGGATCTCTTGTCCAACCTTTCTTAATGAGATTGTCGATAGTTAGAAGTTTTCCATTGGACAACAGCAAGAGAAAAATTTTGAACTTTAAAGGAAAACAAGAGCTCCAGATGAATTTATACATATCACTGGACATATCCCCATCGTTGATCAAGCAATAAAGAGATTTCACCGAGAAAATACCAGAGTTATTAAAGGGCCGTGAAGGTGAATCTTTATTTGTAGAGGGGATTGGAGCAGAGGACATAGTATCAAAGAGCTCTAAGGCTTGTTGTTTCTCTGCAGGTGAGATGGCTCATCTAGGAAGGGGTTTCTAGGACCATGAATCACCCCTAAGAATGCTTTGAGAGAGAACATTAGCATTACTTGAGAAGGCCAGCTTATATGCAGTAGGGTATAAACTGGCTAAGGAGTTGGGGCTTAACCATTTATCCTCCCAAAATTTGATCCTCGAACCCTCACCTAGATTCCATCTAACCATGCTCATTAAAGACTGACTGACAGAAATAGCATCGTTCCAAAACATAGAAACATATCTAGAGTTCGGTGTACTATTACAAGGAGAATTATGGAGACCACAGAGTGCAGCAAGGGTATTACCCACAAGAGATTTATTTTTCATAACTTTCCGGACCCAGCTAGACAGAAGAGAATTAAGCAAATTGAGAACTCCTAAGCCCCCCTCCATTTTGGATTTAAAGATGGATTTCCAATTTACCAAAGCTCTGCCTTTATAAATTGATGAAGAACCACCCCTCAGAAAGTTCCGTCTTACGTTATCCATGGATTGAGATACCCTAATAAGTAGCTTGAAGAAAGACATATAATAAAGAGGAAACAAAGACAGGGCAGAATTGATAAGAGTTTGTCTACCACCTATTGATAAGTGTTTACTTTTCCAAAGAGAGAACTTTTTGTTGAAAGAATCAAGAAGAGGTTGCCATTCCCTCTTTGTGAGAGAGCCAAGCCTGAGGGGTAGACCCAAGTATTTAAAAGGAAAGGAATCAAGTAGATAATTCATAATATTGGCGAAAGAGACACCTCTACTGTGGATCGTACCGCAATAGAAAAGACTAGTCTTAGCATAGCTTATACCAAGACCAGGAATCTCCTCCAACAAATAGAAAATAGTTTTAAGAGTGGAAATGTCATCGGAGGATGCTTTACAGAAAACTAAAGTGTCGCCTACAAACTTAAGAGATCGAATGGAATTTAGGGGACCTTTCAAATGGAGTTTAGATAGATCATCGGAGTTGACACTATTGATAAGCATTTTGTTGAGGATATTAGCAACAAGGATAAACAACGTAGGAGACAGATGATCTCCCTGTTTGATACCACGATGACATTGAAAGAAATTTATGGCGGTGCCATTGACTAAGATAGAAGGCTTAGCTGAGGAAAGGGTATGTTTAATCCAGTTGCACCATTTAGTTCCAAATCCTCTGGCTTTCAGAAGTGACAAGAGAAAAGGCCAACTCATATAATCGAAAGCCTTCATAAAGTCAATTTTGAAAATATAAATCTCTCTCTTTTTTCAAATAACAACTGTGAATCATTTCATTGGCCAAAGTGATAGAATCAAGAGTGGATTTGCCTGCTTGGAAAGGAGAATGAGAACGATCAACGAGGAATGAAAGGAAAGGAGCTAGTCTATTTGTGAACACCTTAGTGAAGATTTTAAGTAGACCATTAAGCAAACTAATTGGTCTAAAGCCCCTGAGTTTACTAGCTCCTTTAACTTTAGTAATGAGAGTGATGTATGAGTTGTTTATTTTGTGGAGAGGAGAAGCGTCAAGATAAAGGAAATCAAAAAAAGAAAAGATGTCATCCTTGATGACGTTCCAAAACTTTTGATAGAAGAGGATTGGGGAACTGTCAGGGCCAGGGGATTTGTCTGGATGCAGGGAAAAAACTGCATTTTTAATCTCTTCATGAGAAAAAGGGGTTTCCACAGAGGACAAGTTGTTGTTATGATTGGAGAAAAGGAAATTCTAGTCAAACTTGAAGGAAGATTGTAATTTGGCCTCAAAAAGGGAGGAGAAGTAGGACAGAAAAGCTTCCTTCGTATCATGCTCAGAGAAGAGAAGAGAGTTGTTATGCCTCAAAGAGGGGATGAAATTCTGTCTTCTGTGGGCTTAACCTATTTATGAAAGAAAGAGGAGTTAGAGTCTCCTTTGAGCCAGAGGATTTTATATCTTTGGCGCCAATACAGTTCTTTATCCCCAGTCATAGAGAAGAGATGGAATTTGAGATTGACTCTATGTGAAAGCTCTGAAGGAGAGAGAGAGAGAGAGGGCTAGACTCTTCAATAAGGAAAAGAGAACCAGTCTCAGATAGGACTTTTTTTTTTTTTGGAATATGCTTTTTCCACCGTTTTAATCTTCTTTTCAACAGTTTAATTTTGAGGGATAAGATTTCAGCAGGTTCCCCCCCTACAGGTAGAGGAAGACCACCAACCACTAACAAAGGTGGAGGAAAGAGAGGTGACATAGCCAAACTCTTTCATATCTGAAAAGAGGCATTGGCAAGGGCAAGAGGTGTCTAAGATGATTGGGTAATGATCCGAACAAGCAGCAGGACACGTATATTGCACAGATGAAGGAAACTTGGATTGAAAGTCAGAAGATATGAGGAAACAACCAAGCCTAGCTAAAACAGGTTCGGAGTCTAAATCATTCATGAGTTCTACCGAATTCAATATAAATATTGGATTCAGTATTACCGAAAGCAAATGCAACAGATTACTCGTTGATAAAATTAGATAGTTTATACGTTGTAAGTCTTGAAGCATTGTTTCTCATTTTTTTTATATCACCTTTGGCGTCAAAATCACATAATTACATTGTGTTGATCACACCTTTTAAGAACTTTGAAACGGTGTGACAATGATGTCAAATATAATTTACATGTGTACTATATGTCTAAAAGTTTGATTTGAGAACTAAAGCTCCAAAATCCCTACGTTGCTTTGATAGATGTCTCATTAGAAATTCCCTACTATAATAAACTTCCACCACAATTATTCAATAACGTAGAGTTTTCTATATAAATTCTTGCAACATGAATAATTTGTGCATACATGCTTCACTTAAATCATGGAAAATATTAATGGAAAATTATACAAATACAAATCATAAAGCTCACGTTTTTTTTTTCACTAACACACCAACATTAACCTTTCAACTGGTGAGTATGAGCACCAGAATTGAATCCTAGCTTGGATTTTTCTTTACAAAATAGATAATACAACCTTTAAAAAAGTATCCATCAAACTGGATTTCTAATTTAAAGAACTTAATTAAAAGGAGAGGGAACTACTAGAATCTTAATAAGACTCTAGAATATTATTCCTTTTGAAGTAGAATTTACCTTATAGAAGAAAATCTATAAAATTAGATTTTTGATCCAACTGAATCAGTTCTCTCAACAAAAAAAAAAAAAAAAAAAATCCAATAGAATCAAGAAAAGATTGTAACCAAAAAATCCAACAAAACGAAGAAAAGGTTGTAACCAAAAAAATAAAATAAAATAAAAATAAAATAAAATATCAAAATTTTTCCCTACTATATATTCGGTGCCAATACTTCTAGTGGCACTAAACAATTACTCAATTGGACCCTTCCGTTCCCTCTGCTTTGAGAAACTCACAGAAATATACATGCACGAAAAAACCCTAGCAAACATGGAGAACAATAAGAGGACCAACCCATCAGGAGAAAAAGAATACGACAACAAGAGGCCGATAATCCACAATCTGTAGGTATTTTTATTGTAGGATCTAGATAACTTCTCGCATGCAATGGGGTTAATCTACTGTATAAACAATGTAAAGCAGAAACAACATAAACTCCAGCATTCATCTAAGAAACGTAAACAATCGCATGCTCTTGTCTCAATTCGACTTACACTTCAAGTAACAGAAGCAGTCATGGGACAGGCAATTTGCGATCTATTAGCAACTAACCCAATGACGGATGCAGCTGAATTATATGACGACTTGACAGATGAAACCCACGAAGTCAACACTACATCATATCAGCAAGTATGGCAATTGTACTTTGACGGAGCTTCTCGAGCAACCAACGTGGTAAGCACCCCGGGATGTTCTAAGATTTCTTCTAGAGTTAGAGTTGTCTTAGTTTCCCCAATGAAGCATGTGATGCCTCAGACTTACTCGCTAACCAAGTCGTGCTCTAATAATGTGGCCGAATACAACGCGTTACTTATTAGACTCAGTTTCACCAAAGAGCTGGGAGTCGAATATCTCAAAGCCTTTGGGGATTCCCAACTCATAGTCAAACAGATCTATAGGGACACGAAGTCAGGAATCTGGACTTGATTTTATATCACCAGGTGGCCGTTGAGATGGTGGACTCGTTTGAAGAATTTTTCATAGAGTATATTCCGCGCCTCCAGGGCGCATACGTGGATGTGTTAGCAGTGTTAGCAGTATCGTTAACGTAACCTTTTGAAATTGAACATTTAGTCACTGTGAGAACTCACCAACTATTTGTACGCATATATGATGAGAAGGAGGACGACAAAGGGCTGGTCATCAAAGAGGTGTATACAACCCATGTCGAACTGGAGCCCCAGGATTGGCGCTTTCCTATAATCGATTATGTCCTATATGGTATTTTACCAGAAGAGGCAAAAGGGAGGGAATTGATCCGGCGAAGAGTGCCAAGGTTCTTCTATGATGTAGAGACCCAGATGTTATATCGTCGCGGGTACGACGGCTTGCTATTCCAGTGCCTTTTGAATGAAGAAGCAAAAGAAGTCCTTAAGGAAGCACACGGAGGAGATGGTGGTGCACACCAACCTGGTCCCAAGCTTTATGATCGTATCAAAAAAATAGGATACTTCTGGCCAATGATGGTTATGATGCAATCGAGTACGCTCGAAAGTGCCATGCATGTCAAATACACGCGAATCACATGCATCAACCTCCGAAACATTTGTATCCTTCAACTACATCTTGGCTGCTCGAGACGTGGGGCATGGACATCATGGGTACTATTTTTCCTCCATCGATTAAAGGTGATCAGTTCATTCTCGCGATTACCGACTACTTTTCCAAGTGGGCTGAAGCAATTCCACTTAAAGAAGTGAAAACGAACAATGTCATTATGTTCATCAAGCATCACGTCATCTATCAACACGGCGTGCCGAGACGGGTCATACATGATAATGGTCGTTAATTAGTCAGCAATGCCTTCATCAGGTTTTGTGAGAAGTATAAGATTCAAGACGTCTCATCGACAGCGTATAATCCCGCTGCAAATAGATTAGCAGAGGCGTTTAACAAGAAAATCATTAAGATCTTGTCGAAACTCGTGAAGACAATTAAACGTGATTGGGATGATAAACTCAGAGAAGCACTCTGGGTATATCGCACCACAATACGCACGCTTACCGGAGCAACCCTATATTCTCTGGTATACGGATGTGAAGCTGTACTTCCATTGGAAACCCAAATCCCATCACTTCGTATCGCCCTCGCAACTGAGATGACAGTGGAAGAATAACATCAGAGACGTCTTGCAGAGCTCGAGATGTTGGATGGAAAATTGCCTGGAAGCTCAACAACACATCGAGTTTTACCAAGCTAGAATATCGAGGGCTTTTAACAAGAGAGTTCGACAGAGAAGCTTTAAGGAAGGAGATCTGGTCCTCGCTGCTCGATGACCAATAATTCTCGATTCTAAGAAAAAAGGTAAGTTTGAACCCAAATGGGAAGGACCATTCATGATAGACACAGTCTATTCGAACGATGCGCATCGCCTAATCACTCAAATGACGACATGTAATTAATGCCGATAAATGAGAATTTCCTAAAAAGTACTATCCTTAGTATATTTGGGATAATCCATTTTAACAGGAAGTTTCTCATGGAATATTTCACCCATTGTCCTTGAGGATAACCCTAAATCTGTTCTCCACCATAAATTCTCTCACTGATCAAATTCATTGATGGTGAGTTCACTAAAAAAATCTTTTTGATTCAATCCACCAGTAAAATCCCCTCTTGATTCCTTATACGAACAAAAGGTCCACTTTCAATGTTAAGATCCCATTGTGATAAACAAAATGACTCCATCCTTTTCTCTTCGATCAAGCCTCCTAGGGTTAGGGCTGAAATTGAAATTTCATCTCGATAAATGAGAAAGTCATTTTTAGATCAGGTACCAAATCCTATAAAAGTGAAAGTTATCTGAATCTTTTCGATTCTCGGAGTGGAGATCCCACTCTTAAGATTCTCGAATTGGAGATCCCACATTTAGTTTTCTTTGCACTGCAGATAGAATATAAAATTCTTCCTCTCCAAGAGCAAGAGATAGGATATAAAATCCTTCCTCTCTTGTTTTGGGTTCGTCTTTACCTTGAAAAGAAAATCTGGAGACAGGATATAAATTTCTTCCTCTCTAGCATCGGGAGACAGAATATAAAATTCTTCATTTTCCACATCATCCTTTCTAGGAGCAAGAGATAGGATATAAAATCCTTCCTCTCTTATTTCGAGTTTGTCTTCACCCTAAAAAAGACCTGGAGATAGGATATAAAGCCCTTCCTCTCTCGCATCGGGCGACAGAAGATAAAATTCTTCCTTTCCCACATCAATTTTATCTTTTCAACAAGAAACCCTTCAATTTAGGATTTATCTTGGGGAATTTTATCCCGAATCCTAAGTAGGGATAAGTCAACGTTTAACACGCATTGCAGGTTTAGTCATTTCCCGATTGAAGAAGACACCAGAATTCAAGTCTGGGGCATTTTATTCTGAAGCCTAAGTAGGGATAAGTCAACGCCTAATACGCATTGCCGATTTAGTTTTTTACCGATTGAAGAAGACACCTGAATCCAAGTTGGGGGAAGTAAGTAGGGATAAGCCAACACCTAACATGCGTTGCCGGTTTAGTATTTTACCAATTGAAGAACACACCCGAATCTAAGTCAGGGGAATTTTATCCTGAAGGTTAAGTAGGGATAAGCTAACGCCTAACACGCATTGCCGATTTAGTCTTTTATCAATTGAATAAGATACCAGAATTCAAGTCTAAGGAATTTTATCCCGAAGTCTAAGTAGAGATAAGTCTACGCCTAACACACATTGCCGATTAGTTCTTAACCATAAAAAGAATGAAAGCCCAAATATTCAAAATTATGGCAGGTTGTTATTAATAACACCACAATCCACGCCTTACACGTGTGGAGAATTTTATCCTAAATCCTAAGAAGGGATAAATCAACGCCTAACACGCGTGGCTGGTTTAGTTTTTTCTAATTGAAGAAGACCCCCGAATCTGAGTCGGGAGAATTTTATCCTGAAGCCTAAGTAGAGATAAGCCAACGCCTAACACGCGTTGTTGGTCAGTCTCTTGCTGTAAAAGAAGACGAAGCCTATGTATTCAACATCACAGCACCGAGTCTAAAAGAGTTTCATTCTTTTAGCAGAACGTCATGTGTAGAACGGGTTTAGATAATCCGCACGCTAGCCTGATTCAAACAGTAATCAGCAAAGGCTCGTCAAATCTGTTAATAGATTGGGGTTAGCCAATAACCCTAAAGTCAATGCCTAACACGCGTTACCGGTTAGTCTCTTACCCGTAAAAGATGACAAAGTCTATGTGTTCAACATCATAGCACCAAGTCTAAAAGAGTTTCATTCTTTTAGCACAACGTCACGTGCGGAACGAGTTTAGATAATCCGCATGCTAGCCCGATTTAAACGGTAATCCGTAAAGGCTCGTCAAATCCGTTTAGGGTTGAGGGTTTGCCAAAAATCCTATGAGAATTGTGGTTGACTATTTCAAACGAAATGAGAAATCATAATAAGCAACAATAAAAAAGAGGATAGAAGTTTATTCGATTAATGAAGAGTCGAGTCTTTCAATGTAGAAATTACAGTCATTCAAACATCAAGTTTATGGAAAAGGATTTGTTGCTCTAATTCAGACAACTCATCGTTGTAAGGTTGTTGGAGCTCCTCCTACAATTCAGCCCTAAAAGACTCCTCAGTAGCCTTCAGTGTCTTCGCAGCTTCTTCCTCAACTTCAGCTAGCTTTTGTTCTGAGAGCTCCAGTTTCTTGGATATGACAGTTTGAGCTTCCTCTACGTTAACCCTTGTCAGCTCCAAGACACTTAAGTTCTCTTCCTCCACCCAACATTCCCGCCTAAGCTGCGCTATCTTGGCCTCACTTAATGCAATACAAGAGTGAATGTCACTTAGGGATGTTGATTTCTCGGCAAGTGCAGCCTTAACCTGATCTACCCAGTCACGCTGTATTTGAACCTCAAGTCCAGTAAAAATGCGAGCATCGCACCATGCTTCCAGACGAGACTCTGCCTGATCAGCTATATATGAAGAAGCACCTGCTGCTAGCAGCTCTTGTAATTTCTAAAGCTTGAGTTCCAGATGATCAAGATCATCAGCAATTGCCTTGGCTTACTCTGGATAATCGGCATCCCTTATCAAGGCCGTTCTAAGGCCAAGGACCAGCCTGAACTGAATGAAAGAAAGCCCACCATGAAGAATCTTGTCAATCATTGTGTTTATGAAAGAAAAGAATGAGCGGACTTCCATACAGATAATGATCCGAGCTGGGTCGTCGTCTGACATCAACGCCCTCACAAGATCATGGCGTTGAGATGTAAGCCCTGCAAAAAGAAAAAGGGGCATTTTAGAATCTTAAGTCAAAGGCTGGCGTAGACATCCTTAGCCGGATAACCCGTACTTGCTTCCATCGGCATATCTTCATGGTTTAGCGGGGCTATCGGGAGAGTAACCGTCGTTAATGCACCAACTGCTACAGTTGGTCTCGCGGCATGTTCATCAGGCACGACAGCCGCCACAAGAGCCAAGTCTGAAGGAGCTTCAGAATGAGAAACTAAAAAATGAGCCTCAGTAGGAGGTCCTGCCAGTAACAGAATGAATTCCTCAGATTCGTCAAATTATAGTTGTATTAGCTAAAAAATGGCTAGTCCTATAATTAACAGGAGAGAGAATTCGTACCTTCAGAGAAACAAGCATCAGTATTCTCAGGAATTGTTAGCTTAGGTGATATATCACCGGGAAGGTGATCATCTCGGGGAGAGTCATATATCAAGTCATCCATGGGAGTGTCTACAAGCGGGCCATCTTCATCAAAGTCCTCTATCGAAAAATCAAACACAAGAGAACATAATTGAAAGAAGCTGAATCAAGAACATGCGATCAGCTAAAATGGCTTACCTCCAACACGGGCATTAGTCTCTCTAATCCCAGTGTCCACATTTGCTTCTTGCAATCTCTCTAAAAGAGCAAGAAGCATAGAGACAATTAGGGAAGGCACGAATTCTGAGTCGTCCAATTCCTATACTCACCATCTAAATGGGGTATTACCAATGATAGATGTACCTAGATTTACTGAATCAGGTTCTACATTGGTAGCCTCATTAATTTTAGCAGCTTTTGCAGGCTCTTTTGTTATAGACCCGTACACCTGTTGTGTGAAACTGGGTTCGTTAGGAGAGGAGAAGTCATGATCGGGAAAATCAAAGCCTGTCTCGCCTTCTCCATATCCTCCTACACAGAAATGGATAATTATGAGCCCTGCGTTCAAGAAATTAAATGATCGAAGGGACTATGTGGTGGTTAGGTTTTACCTCCCTCGTTAACAGGATCATCACCAGTCAAGTCCATCTCAAAAGCTCGCGGATCCGCACGTGGCTTATGGGCTAATTTTTTCCACTTAACAACCCGAGTCTCAACTTGAGGCTTCACCCGATAAGAAGGGTGGAGTCCCTCCTCCTCCTCAGCTATCATTCCTGAAGCTTCAAATTGCTGTCAGACCCAATAACTCTAAAAGAGGAAAGAGAAAAAGGGAAAGGAGATATCGACAAACTTGTCCCGATGTCCCCTCATGATCCGTGTCATCCGTAGGATCTCCTTTTGAGGTCTCTCCGGTAGAAATGAAGGCCTCCTCTCCATCCTCGTCTATTTGACAAGTCTTGCATCCCTTCCTTTGCAACTGAGCGGCCTTCTGAATCATCTAAGTATCAGCTCAGGAGGTCTCTTCGGCTGTTAATTCTGCAATAGGCTTCACGAGAATGAGTTCATTAGCTGTCAATAACCACCTAAAGCATAAGAATGTCAACTCCAGCCGACGCTCAGTGCTTGAAAGGCTAAACCTAGCACTAGTGCACCATGTTACACTCCATAGCCATGCTCAGACACCGTCCACTAACCCGCCATGAGTCCATAGCCGTCGATTCGGATTTCTGACATAAAGTTGGTCATAACTAAATTGACGAGCAAATTGCAAGGTAGATACGGCTCTATAAAGCACTCATCTCTCACCCGAAATGTCAGGTTACCTGGTCTAATGTTCATCAACCAATTGAAGCAGCCAACATCAAGAGAGGTCCGACTCGCCCATGGCCTCTCCTCATCAATCAAAGACTCGTCGTACTGGCCAGAGAATTGCGGGAAGCATCTAGAGAAAATCCAACCCTTGTGAACCTGCAATTGATTTCTTATCTCTGAGAATCCTCACTCCTTCCATGTGCAATTCTCTAATAATTATAGTAAGGGGGTGGATTGATCTGCAGTGCCCGGCGCTGACATCATATCTGAGTGGTGAGGGACAAACCAAGTCATCAAGTAGGTGTTGGAAGCTGCACCTTAGCAAGAGGAATCTGAGTCGACGGCTCACCCTCCCCCTGAGTGAAGGCACTGACTATTTGTCGAAGCCCACGATGAAGATTAGCCACCATTACTGGAAGGAGAGAAAGTTCCTTCTTGTGAGTAAGCTGAACTACGGGATAAAGCACTTCTAATGGCAAAGCATCACCAGACTGATACGGTACCACGCACTTCTTTAACTAGATTGTGAGGTAACTGACTAAGAGAGTCATCGGCTAAATTGACTTTACTGCATGCCACAAGAATGTCTTGAATTTAGTCCCTATAGGAAAACCACCCTCGGTGCTACTAATGGTATAGGAGCGGGCACTGGACTTCCTGATTAGCTCGTTGAACTCTAAAGGAGTGAGCGATGCCAACCCACAAATCACCTCGCCAGAATTGCTTTCCAGATGCCTGAACAAGTAACCTACGAACTGCTTCAGGCTCACTTGTGACTTTCTCTTTGCTAGTAGCTTAGCCTATGTCAAAGCAATATGATAGTGGCAAGTAACATCCCATAAGGTTTCATAATGACCGGGCATGCGATCTTTCAGTTGACTCAACTCCTGATTCGAGGGAAAGTACTCCTAGTACTATCTTCCCCATGGGTAAGCCGGAGACTTGATGCATCTCATGGAGAGCTAACCTATGCTTGGTCAAAAAAGTATTCGAATCCGGGTCGTAGAGCTCTGACAATGCAAAGAAATGATAGGCACTGATCGGGAGTCCATACATCGTGGCACGAATCACTGCATATAAACCACATGCATGTAGCTCCTCATCCCATCGACTGAGGACATAGTTCGTCATATGAGCCCACCAAAGCTTGTTTGAAGAATGAACCCAGCCGTAAAATCTGTGAGGGGTCGCAGGCATTTCTCGCCCCAGCTTCGCAAGACAGTTCTTCAAGGTATGAGTAGCAATGAATAGCTCATCCTGGGGTGGTGTGTCCAATACCAGCACACGAAGACACAGTCCAATGACATGGCTCCTACTCGAACCCGAAATGGCCTGGTGGGTAATATACACGCAATGTATGTGATCATGCTCCCCTGTCAAGCACCACGACATCTCCCGAGTCACGGCCTGACACCTCAACTCAGTCAATGAGCGATGATGAGGTATCCGTGGGAGATATAAAAATCCTCCATCATCTTTATGCAGCCTTTGCTCACTTTCAATAAAAGCTGCGTATTGATCTTCAACAGAATCACCAAAGAGGTAATCCATCTTCTTTAGAGGCTGAGTGGAACTGTTGTCTCTCACAACGGTGCATCAGTAATCAACAGTCGAAGGACATGAGGACTCTCCTCACGAATCACCTAGATGGCATCCGCTGATGTACCCGTGGTAAACCGAGGAATAATCAAAACAAACGAAGAATCATTAGAAGTGGCATAATGCTCGCCGTGGCGTCCATCAACGACATGAGAGGAAAACACTCTAGCAGGGTAATCAACTGGAAACAAGTAATTAATATTCATTAGATTCAGTCATAAAGGCAATATAAGGTGTCGAACTCATCTCGCAGACCTATGAGATAGAGTCACTACCTTATAATGGGTGAGACGATTCTAGCTGTATTAGGCACTCATAGGACAATGTATACCATCGCACAAGTATAGCGACAATATACGCTGTCCTACGGAACATGATGCGGCATAGATTCGCCCCGGACGACATGTCGATTTGCCAAAGAACTGAACGGGTCAGATACAAAGATAAATCCAAAGGATCTGAAATATAAAGGGAGACTATGAATTTTAACTGAAATCCTACAAAAATAAATATGGGATTTTAAGGTTAAATTCTAGTTAAACCTACGAGACTTGGTGCGCTAAAGAGGAGGTCTGGTGCGTTGGCGGCTAGACGAGGCCAGACGAAACCTAGCTTAGGGCAGCTGAGGATCTCGACCTGGTACGGAGTTGGCACGGTCGAGTGGTCGAGTCTGGATCGGCCGAGGAGCTGGTGTGGCCGAAGACGAGGGCTGGACGATGACGGCGGTGACAACAGCGGCGGTGGCTTTAATACTAATTGTTAGGGTTTTGGGGGGTTTTTAAACCAACCCCAAGCCGACCCAAACCAGCCCTAAACTGGACTGAACCAATCCTGAACTGGACTGAACTAGTCCTGAACTAGACCCTGAACCAAAATTCAAACTAGGGGTAAACCAGGCCTCAAACCATCCCCGAATCAGCCCACCGATTGATTTCTTCTCCTTCCCACATATCCGGAGGGGCCCTAGATATTTATTCAATGGGGTTGTCACCCACTGAGGGTTATTTTTCATCCGGTTTGGGTTGTTCGAGCCTCATAATTACTCTAATAAGGTATATGAGTCGAAACTGTTTCTCACTTTTTGTTGAGAAGTTTCTGGAGAATATTTTTATAAAATATTCTTAAGGATGACTCGACAACCCCTGATGGAGAACTCCCAGGAGTATACGAGTATAAGCTGGTTCCCACAGCTCTAACACCTTAAGAGCTTAAACTGTGTTGACACCGATCAATGCATCACAAATGGAGAATTCACTGACTAAAGGAGAAATCTCAAGGAGTTTGATGGTCGGTTCTATGACAACTCACCGACACGAGCTAAAGTAAAAAAAATTCAGTTACCAGCTTCAGTTCAAGGTTTCGACAACAGTCAGACAATAAGGGCAGCACCGTGACACTTTCAGTCATTCAACAAATCACTAGATGATCTGAAAGAATTGAAGAAATCTAGATTTGAAGCTGTTTTCAGGTCTTGTTATGCCGATTAAAGGTTTGTGCCTATCATATCAAAAGTATTTCAGCCTCTTCTATAAAAAAATAAGACTGAAACACTTTGGAGGGGATATCTGTAGGTGTTGAAAATTGCCTATAAGTTTCTGGACATGACTCGTGACAGAGGGTTGACGATTGGTGAGCTATCCAACGATGCAACGGTGAACCATTGATGATTGGGGAACTATCCCACATATAGTTTTCGGCGGTCCATTTTTTAGTATAAAAACCTGTTGGAAAATAATTGCTTACCTCCGTTTAAGTTGCAAGTATACAACTAACAAGTTATAGTATAAAAGATATCGATCCCACGA
>JBAKGM010000412.1:7128941-7141388 GCA_037177215.1 Asparagus racemosus | reverse complement strand
TACTTCCCGTTCCTCGTGGGATCGATATCTTTTATACTATAACTTGTTAGTTGTATACTTGCAACTTCGAAGGTAACCCTCGTTATTTTCCACAACATCTGTCGACTTATCTTGTCGAATTAGATCGGTTAACATTACATCTCTGTCCATTCCCTCTTATCAAAAATTGATTAGTTAACTTTACACTTCTATCAATTTCCTACCGTTAAGTTAACATTACACTTTCAAATGGTAGTCATCCTTTAGACACCTTTGAACTGACTGGTTAACATTACACCTCTGTCGGTCGTTTCATTTGGCACGTTAACACTATACCTCTGTCAAATACTCTTCGACTGACATGTTAACAGTACACCTCTGAACAGTCCCAATCCTAAACTGCCATGTTAATATTACACCTCTAAGTAGTGTCAATTTGGTCAAATTCTGATATGTTTACATTACACCTGTGTTAGTTTGATCTCCAAATATCCCTAACAACAATGTAACTGTAATACGTTAATATTACACCTCTATCGTACACAAATTAAAGTGAGGGAAAAAGAGAGTTCTTTTTATTCAAAAGAGATCTGAGAAGCATTGACAAGAAGTCCTTACAATGGATAAAAAGTATTTATTCGAGCAATACATTTATCAATACAAGCTTCTTTGACTTCTTGACCACATTTCTGAGCCCTCTCCCTCAAAGCCTCAGGATTAACCAGGGTAGCTTTAGCTCAGATATCAGCAAGCTTCTTCATCTCAGCCTAAAGTTCTGCAACCTGAGAGTCCTGTTTCTTGGTTAACACAGCCAAATATGATTCAAGCTCTTCCTTTTTAGCTTGGACTTCTGCCAAACGTTCTTGAGCCGCGACAATTGTTGCTTGGGAGGTAGTAATGATGGTATCCTTCTCCTAGATAGCATCCTGTAACTCCACATGGTAACCCTCATTGGAAGCAACACTCTCGTTCAAATCTAAGACCCTCACGTCAATCTGTGCCATTTCTTTACGGGCAGACTCAAGAGCTTGGCTTTGGATGGCGGACAAATGACAAAATTTGATCTCGGCAATGCCCTCGAGATTAGCTGTTTGTAAGTTCTACAAATCACTAAGGTGCATTTCAACTTCGTCAATCGCCACCTTAAAGGTTTAGCACGAGTTAAACCAGCAGTTGATGACAATACACCAAGTTGAACCCTCAACAGTTTCAGGGTGTGAGCAGACAAATCTTACCCCAAGCGAAGAGCGTTCGCAATTCTCAGATTAAGCAGCTTTGTCAAACCGTCTGCCAATATCTTGATCTCTGTCTCAATGAAATCAATGGGATCAGGAGACTGAGGAGCGGCTACAACATCTGAAGAGCTTGCCCTTGTGGCTGTGCTTATGGTACCCGGATGAAAAGTGGGCAAGGTATGCACTCGCTCATGACCTGCCATCAGAAATGGTGCGAGTGTGACCAATAGATTAGATGCGACGGAAGGGATAATAGACCCTGCCTCGATAGAGGTGGTGATAGTCGCCGCAATCATCACTCTTGAGGTCACAACTTCAAGTCCTGTGGATGAAAGCTCAAATTCAACACCTGCACTCACAACTGGTTCCTCATGCTGCGAACTTCGTAGCACCTCTGTGATACCTCCTGCAGGCATAGGTGAGGCTGAAGGTTCATCTCCTTCATTAGAAAATTTAGAGATCCTCAACTGACGTCTCGCTATCGAAACGGGTCTAAGCATGGGATCCTCAAGTACAAGCTCTGAGGTACTAAGATTTCTCCCAACAACAACCATAGACTCACCCATATCTCTAGGATCAAACTCATCATCTGCTCAATCAATAACAAAAATGTTAATCGTCAAAATGAGACATATCCTTAGAATTGACAAAAAATACCTGGCATGTGTGAGAGACCGCCAATGTCACTGATTCCTCCTGCATCCTCTGGTTTGGTCAAGTATGTGTCGGTATCGTAGTGGTCGTAATCAACCTGCTCCTCGTTGTCATCCACAACAAAGGATTCTTTATCTGCACGCAAGGGAGAGTATGTTAAATGAAAAGCACCTCCAATCACATTGGCACATGAGCGATAGACTACCTGAAAATCCAACTCTAGTTTCTAGCCTTGAAGTTGGGGATGATTCTTCTACACCCCCAGAAGAACCCCTAAGGACCGGTTCAGGCTTAGGGGCAGCCATGCACTTCCTTTTTAGTATTAGCTTAGAAGGGGAAGCATGTAAGGGTCTTTTCCCTTTCCCCTGGACTTCAATAGGTACCTTAGGATGAATTGAAGGTACAGCCAGCTCACAGATTTGGACACCAATCGGCCTTTGAGACTCAATAGTTTCTTGAGTATCAATATTAGCAGGCTGTGAAAAATCGAGTTAATTGCCAGACTCATCCGAATCATTATCTGGTAAATCTTCAGCCAAAAATTCACTCATACTGAGAATCCTACTCCTCGAACCCTTCTTGGAGGACTCCTTGTATTGCTTTCAGATTCAAACTAAACCGGTCTGGTTCACTCAAAAATCAGGATGCAGCTCGAGTACCTTGCTATACTGTTTGCAAAACCCTAACATCATATAACAGTTAGGAGTATACTGTGGGAGTGAAAACTTCACCCCGGTGGCACCCGCGGTAAAGTGATACCAAGCGCGGGCTTCATCAACTATGCTCCCAGTGCGTAATAATCTCGGATTTGGGTTCCCAATGTACAATTGGTCGTAGCTAAATTGACGAGAGAAGCGACATGACAATTAAGGCTCGATGTTACATTCCGACCCATTCAACCTGGCAACAAGATGGCCAGGCCGAATATTCACCAGCCAGTGAAAACACCTGCTAGGAAAGCCAGTGAAGCCTTCGCTACTAAAACCATCCTTGAATTCACCCCCGGGTTTGACGTCGGTTATCAAAGGAAAGCAACAATAGAGTCGGTAGTTCTCTCTGGCCAAGAGGGCCTTAGGAACACCACCCAGGTATTTGATCAACCATTTAGAACACTCAAACCTCTGAAGCAAGGCAATTTCCTCCCCACCTGATGCAGCAGTCGACATCAATGACGGGCAATGCTGAGTAAACCATATTACCAAATAGGTATATGGCAATTCCACCCTAGGGTTAGGCACTTGTTTCCTTAGGCATTTGTCCTCCTGCTTCAAGTACTCTGTGACTAACTCTTAGAGACCGCGATGCATACAACTTACCATAGCTGGTAGGAGAGCCAGATTGTATCTGGAAGCCAACATCAGTACAGGATACAATACCTTGATCGATATACGATCTTTTAACCGAGAAGGCACTGCACAACCCTTCAGCCATATTGAGAAGAATCCCGCAAGCAGCACCAACTTGGATATTGGTTCCCTCACTTGGTGATAAAAACTCTCAAACTTATCGCCAGCACAGAACCCACATACGTCAGAATCCACTGTGTGCAGAACAGACTTCTCTTTGAAGATGCGCTTGTCGATTTCAGCATCAGAAGCTGTAGAGATCGCTTCTACTATCCCTTCTTACTCACATGGGGAAATAAATATTTGGCCTAGGGGACACAAGAAACGGTATGATCATGACTCGTACTCCCTTGAGATCTTTGACAGATAAGGAAATGGCAGGTTAGTTCTCAGAACGTCTCTGCAATTTGCACAGTATGAGAGAAGACACTTAGCTCCTCATTGGTCAGGAAGAATTCCTCATATGGATGATCTCCTATTGGCAAGCGAGATACTTCAAACATCTCACAAAGAGCAATGCCAATCTCCCCCACCGAAGTGAAGAAAGTGTTGCTATCAGAATTATATAATTCTAAATTGTCGTAAAATGTTGGCGCAGATATTTCAGCACCGTACTTAGAAGCCCTGACTGTAGCATAGAGCCCCAGTTCTCGTAACCTGTCCCCAAAAGTGATGAGCATAAATTGAGCAAGGCGAGGCCACCAATGAGTTCTCGTTGATCTAATCCACCTAGGGAACCTAGGGTCCGCTTCGGGGTATGGGGCCCCGCTCTTAGCAAGCTCATACCCAAAGGTGCTTAGGACGACTGCTACCCCATTAACTGGAGCGTGTTCTTGAACAAAGTCAGGGCGCACGCCACAATGTTAACCCCGTAAACGCCTTCTTGGTGAAAGCCACCTCCATACTTCAAAATACCCCTCTTGATGCTATCTTCCCTGTGAGTAAGGTCGAAGCGCATGGGATGTGGCACAGCTAAACATTGCAAGTACATGAAGAAAACCTGTCACTGTATCTCTGGTAGAGCACATCGACGACGTTCCAAAGTGAAGTACCAATATTTCGACCCCTAGCGAAAAAAGGAATTACCACCAGGAACACCATCCCTAAAGAGGAAAGGTGGTTTCATGGACATGCTTCGTTGGGAACGGAGAGCTTCGCGTCTATGATTATCTCCCGAAGGGTCCTACAACCACCTGTACACATGATTTCCTCTCTATCAGAACTACTTCCTTCAGCAAATAATGGGATTTCCCCGTGAAAGACATGCGTCACTTCAGGATCGTGGGATCCATCATGGCCAAAATGGTTGTATCAATCTACCCGATTCCTAGAATAAGCAACTGCACATAAAACAATAAAAGGGGTTAGTCAACAGAGGTCGAGTCGAACTAACCCAAGAGCTGAGGCGAACCTCGCTCATATACATCAACTCAGCGTTGACAGAGCTGAGAAAAGCGAACTTCAATTTATTCCAATATTGGTGAAATTCACCCAACTTGAATGAGCAAACCTCGCCCAAATAAAGATCATCCAAAATGGCTAGTGTCATCTTAGCGAGGATTGCACAAAATAAAAAAAACAACAATGAAATTCGCTAAGGCGAAGTTCGCTGCAGAAGCCCAAGAGGCTAAGAACTCTGCCCGAAGACCAAAGTTTGCCAAGAAGCACCATCAATGGCCGCTAACAGAGTCCCATCGTCAGCAATGAAGGCTCGTCAGAAAAGACTATGAATAATCTCAAAAGTCTCGCCTCGAATATCATATCGACTTTCGGATGCCATGAGGCATTGATGAAAGCCCGATGGGCTAAGAACAGATTCGAAGATTGCCATTAATGGGTTCACTAACCCATCGCTAACTCTAGCCACGCCAGTGCATCCTCAGCATGCGGTCATCGACTCCTCGAGCAGAGCTCCATCCCCTAGAAATAGCACACCAAGTGGCCATGGTCAATGAACTGTGGATGTTCTTAAGAAAAGCTAGGGTTTGAGAGTTCAAAAGTTGATTCAAAGTGAAGAGGAGGGAGATGAACTGTCCTATTTATAAGCTGAGATCCCCCCCCCCCATCTCGCTAAAAACTCTTCGACATGAACTTTGCCAATAAAAAATCTCAACCCTAGATCTGCCAGATATCCCGCCCACGGACTTTGCTAGAGATCTTGCCTCTAGATCTGCTTCGCTGAAAATCTCACTATCAGATTCACCAAAGATTCTACCTTCAACTTCGCTCGAGATTCTAGCCTTGAACCTCACCCAGAATTTTGTCTGAAATGAGCTTTGCCAAATATTCTAAGTTTGAGCTAAAAGCTTTTTGGGTGAACTTCGCACGACCGACTTAACGTGATTCGCCGAAAGTCAACTGTTTGAACTTCACCTAAGGTGATTATTCCTCAAATGTTGAATATTACCTAAGTGAACAAAACACAACTTTGCCTATGGTGATTATTCCTCAAATGTTGAATATTACCTAAGTGAACAAAACACTATGGCGAACCTCATCAGAACGCCATAGTAAGAACTTCACCAAGCCCTCAAATTGAGTAAACCCTAACTCAATTTGTCTGTGACATTAATATGGTGAACTTCACCAGAATGACTTGGCAAAATTCATTAAATCTCAACTCGATCGAGACTTTATCTAGCGGACCTCAAATTGACTCCCGCTAACACAAGGAATCCCGAGCTTTGCTTCCAAATATATTCACTCCATGCAGAGTCCAAGCTATGCAAAGTGCAGACTTGCTTCAATATGCACAGATCAATTACACAAGAAGATGGACAACTTCAATATGAAGAAAAGTTTATTTTTTATTAATCGAAGGCTCAACTACAAAGCGAAATTCAGACTATCCATTTACAGAGATGATGGAAATTTGTTGTTATTTTCTACTACCTTATATTTCTAAGATATGGGTAGTGTGACGGCTGAGGAGCATACACGAACTGCGTCAAGCTACAACTCGTGCATCCTTAGCCGCACAAGACAGGAAAATAGGAAGTGCTCCAGTTGCTCTAAACTGAGCCATATCAACCGCAAGAAGTTCCCTACTTGCACGAGACTAAACTATGTCTACAGGAAGAAGCACTTCCTATGGTCAAAAATCGATGTTGGACCTGAGTCAGCCACACAACGTCTAATTACGGTCTAGGTTCACTTTAGTGACACCTAGTTACTATCGGAGTCCTAGCTTGTGGAGAACCATGGGTCCTTCTTCAAGTGCCATTTCAGTCACCGAAACGGTCTTATGAAGAGCATGACATTCAAGGTTCCACGCGTCCCTGTTGCGATCAAGCTCACATCAAGCAACCAATTGGTTCTCGACGATCTGCTCGAGCGTAGCCTTTCGGTTGATAACAACTCTACCAAGCGTCGGAGTATGTGGAGTTCATCCGCTAGATTGTCATTCACTTGGGCTAACTCCTGTTAGAGTTTTCTTATCTCAGCTCCTTGATTGAGAAGCGACTCTGGCTTAAGTGAAGTTGGCCCAGTCATGAAGAAGAAAGAAAAGATGAAGAGACAGAGGCGGTGAAGAAGTGGATAGGATGGCTACTATTTATAGCCTATTTCAAATCTTAATTCCCGAGGAAATCACGTTTCTTGAGATCTGATTGGACCAAATTAAGAGGTAAAATCTTAATAATTGGTCAAATCCGTGGCGAATCTCACAAAATCTTCAATTAAGAGATTTCAGCCACAAATCGCGACGCAAATCCAAAGGCGAATCACAATAAACTTCGCCAGCCAGCGAAAGTCGCTAATCAACGAACTTCGCTCATACCTCAAAATCAGTCGAGCTTTGCTGATTTCTCCAACATCACCCCAACAGAAGGCGAGCTTCATTCCAAACATGGATTTAGACAAGCACAAGCATCACCAAACCTTCAATACGAGACAACTCAAGCTACGTTCAACAGTACACCTCTGGCTATCTTACCCAAAGTATTTCAATCCTTGCTACAAGCATGAATGCGAGATCTCGAAAACTTGGGGGGTCTTGTAGACGGTCAAAAAAGTATTCTTTTTACCTTGGTTGATGACTAACTTGGACCTAAGAAGTGAACACCCATAGGCTAAACACTTTGAATGGGCCTAAAATCAAGCCCATAGCAGATTATAGTGAAGGTCGCCTGATGACCGATGCTAACCCAATCAAAGACCAGATTCTGTGTTAAATCCGAGTTCGCAAGAGAAGCTCGCCAGCTAGGGAGCTCCGCTAACATCAACAAAATGGACCAAGTCTTCCACTTCTGAAAAAGGCGCCCCCACGTTCGAGCGACCTTCGCCTACAACCATAGCGAACTTCGCCTGTGCCTTCCGCGAACCTCGCCAGAACCACGAAGTTCGCCCAAATAGCCATTTCAAAGCTATTTTCACGGGATAACTGCCTCCACTATCTCCTATTTTAATGGCCACTAACCCACGTCCTAAGGAGGTCATTAACTCTCTCTTTTAGCCTATAAAAAGAGAGAAGATCATTCATTCAAAGGGACGCTCAAAGAGAGAGCTAAGGGATACATACGGATACATAGAGGAGTTTCATAAAAAGAAGACTGAGCTACCTTCTAAGTGATTCGACCCTCGCCAACAGCAAAAGATTCATGAGTCTTGATTCTATTTATCAATGGAGTACAAGATCGATGCTCCACCAGCACATAGAAAAGAACCTCGGGAAAATATAAGTTTTTCCTTTGTTTCATTGTTATCTCTAAATTATAATCTATGTCAATTGCAATATTCAAAGACCTGAAACACTCATTGGACAAGAAGTCCATCCACAACTTTGAGCAGCTCAGTTAAAAGTTTGTGCACTACTTTTTGGCCGACTCCAAACAGAAGAAACCCTCCCACATTTTGCTGCAAATAAGGCAGGAACCTGGGAAAAGCCTCAGGGACTACTTCAAGAGGTTCTGAGCCAAGGGGCTAGAAGTTGATGACCCTGGCAATATGGTCGCCATGGCTACAATCTCGACAGGACTCGAGAACAACCAACTAGTCGACTCGCTCATCATAGATCGAGTCACCAACTATGAATAGTTGATTGCTAGGGCACGAGGGTACATCGACATGAAAGACGCTAGAGTCTATAAGAAGGCGGCCAGAAAAGCAAAAGTCACAGCAGCAACCATAATAGCAACAATCACATCACCAGCAGAAGTGGATCCCTCTCCAAGGGAAGAAATGGTGAAGGATCCGCCCAGAATCGACTTCATGCCAAGTAGGGCCAAAAAGAGGGACCAAAGGAAAGAAGCGGCCAAGAGGCTGGTCCTCACTTCCCTCAACACTTCTCTCACACAAGCTCTCTACCTGGTCTAGAAAGAAGGATATTTGAATTTCTCTCCACCCACATAAAGTCGGACCCCTAGTTTAGAGACACCAGGCAATACTATCGGTACCATCAAGATCATGGCTATCATACTGATGACTATCGAGTCCTTAAGAGAGATATTGAGGACTTGATATAAAAGGGTGTCTTGAAGAGACTTATCTCACGATAGGACAGAAGAGAACTCGCTCTAGGGAAGTCCGACAGAATGTCTCAATCCAGATCGCCCTGTCCCCAACATCAGCAAGACAAACAGCCTGCAGAAACTAGCAGTCGGGGCATCATCAACACCATCAGCAGTGGTCCAGCAACAAGAGGAATGTCCAATAATGCTTGGAAGAAATATGCTAGACGAGCATTGGAAGTCAATTTGTGTGGGAAGAAGCTAAGGACAAATCAGCCTATTTCTTCAGCAACACTGATTTGAAAGGCATAGAGACACCTCATGATGACCCTCTCATCATATCAGTAGATATTAATAGCTTTTGGGTTAAAATGATCTTGGTCGATACTAGGAGTTCCAATGATATCATGTTCATTAATAGCTTCAACCATATGGGCATCGACAAATCTAAGGTGCAGCCTTGTTGAGGTCCCCTCATCAGATTCACAGGACATTCGCTCTTACCAGAAGGGATGATCACTCTCCCCCTAATGGTCAGTGAGTACCCTCGCCAATCTACTATTCAAACTCAGTTTTTGGTGATGAACATAAAGTCCACCCTACAACGTTATTCTCGGAAGAACTTTCCTGAATAGCCTATAGGCGGTCCCATCCACCTACCACAAGCTGGTGAAGTTTCCGACCCTAGAAGGAGTCGAGTTCGTTAGGAGCAATCAATGAGAGGCTAGATCATGCTATTTACTCTCAATGAAAGGGAAAGGAATATTGGAGACCCTGTTAACTGAGAAGACCCATCTCCAGATGGAGAAAGAACTGGAATGGGAGCGATGTCACGCCCCGCTTCCCAAAATATATGGAAACAGGATGCGAACAAGCCCGCGACGTATTAGACTGAGGAGTATAAAATGAAAAATTCTTCTCCTCAACCTAATATGTCGAGCATCAAGTAATAATCATAATAATATCACCAGTCTCACAATCACAGTCACGATCAGCAAGAATGTAATAAACAAATCTAGGACTACATGAATACATATCACCAAGGAAATATCATCCTAGACAAAATAAATAAGAGTTCGATACATCCAGATAAAAGTTAAACTGATAGTCAAAACATCTACCAAACTACAGAAAATATAATAAAGTCTAACATCCAACATCTATTACATAAATAAAATCTAAGCTTCTGGTGGTTCTTCTACCCCAGTGGTGCGCCACTCCTGCTGGGAATACCCTGGCTACGATACCTCTCCATACTGGACCTATCCATCATCTGAATCTGACGTACACCAAAAAATAGAGTACGTCAGCGTGAATAACACGCGGCAAGATCCCACAACAAGATAGCAGTATAATAATAAATATAAATGCATACAAATAATCAGAAACTGTGAATGATCCAGGCATAACAATCTGAATAACTATCCATATACATCCGGTCGATTAATATTCAGAAATCTACAAAGCGAGACATAGTACGTCGAGCGAAATAATCCAAACAAGGAAACCCTCATGCATATATCATGTGTCTCGGATTGTAAATAACTAAATATTAACCCTGAACTATACACGGATGGAACATATACTAGAATAAATATTAACAAGTGCAACTCGTGTGTCCGTACAATCAGATGGCCTAACTATCAAATGTCTCTACTTGGTGTTAAAGTCTAGCCATTCTATATTAGGTCTCTGGACTATATCTCACAAGAGTCAACGTTCATATACTCGGATAACTGACTGTTCATACTCCTCTATGCGCATCCAATGCTGTGAAATGATCCGGTCAAAGTACTACACGCAATCCGATTTCGGCTTGTCCGGACACAAGCAGGACTCAGGTGACGAAACGATTTCACTGGCCACGTGCGAAACGATTCACGGGCCCAACAAACCAACCCTAAGTGCGAAACGATTCACTTAGAGCGAGTCTGGAAGATACATCAACAGTCACATCTGATAACATGAACTAAGACTTTCCCACCCCAAGATCTCGAGTAATTACAAGTTAACGATACGGTTAACATATCACTGGTTCACCTCCTAATCATAGTCAACTCACACACGTCACTAAGTCTCGTTCATGACATACAAGTCGTAAGTCATGAACTACTAACGATTCTCAACGCAATAAGATAGTGAAAATGTGAACGACTCTACGCAACATCAAATAGCATAATAGGTGCATGAAAACGCTCGCAAAACAAGAATAATAATTACGAACAGAATGCAATATGTGTGAACAATATCCATGAATAATTAAATGCACTGGCAAAACTGGAAACATCAATATCTCACTACTCAGAATCCCGAAACGTCTCATAAAAATTATCAGCAACTGGAAAACACTTTGTTTAATAATAGCGTAAAAGAAAACTGAAAATAACGTGCCTTTCATACATGAAATGTCACGGTTTGTATCACATATACATTCACAATTAAAATAATTTAAAATAGTCTTTTTCCCAAAAATTCCTTTTAAAATTAGGTTTTCATCATGAAAACTCTAAAAATAATATTTTTATATTAAAATAATATTTCCAATATTACCTTAATAATTCAAAAGATCCTTTGATAACATAATTCATTTAAAATATTTTTCCTCACGATTATTCTAAAATATCACTTTGACAATAACTTACAAATTATTACCTTCGAAATCCTAATAAATCATAAATAATATAAAAACGTAAAATGCGAGTCTGAGCAATAAATTAATTCTCTTAACTAATTTTTCTCACATTTATTTTGGAAATATTACTTCAGCTACATTTTGAAAATACTATTTTCCAGCTAATTATTTTTGATAAAAATAATATCTCACTTAACCATACTAACAACATCGTAATCAACATCATTCAATCCCATGCAGTTGACAATATATCACGATTCATCCGATGCATATAATAATTCGCAAATAATCTAACAAAAATAAAATACGAATACAAAGGGTAGGGGATCTTGCATATAATAATTCATAAATAATCTTAAAAATATAAGATACGAGTCAAAAGGTAAGAGAATCTTGCCTACGAGCGAATCGGCTATGATTCAGGCTACAGCTACGTAGAACAGACGACGACGAACCACGAACGATGGGCGGGTGGCAACGAACCACGAGTGAGAGCTCACGACCAAGGAGGAATCTACACAGCGACGTCGGACCTCAATGCACAGTTGCTGCGTGCGGTGAATCACGTCGACGGCGACGGTTGTGGCTGAGGGTGTGTGCGGGGAGGGGCTGTTTGGGTTGCGGTTTGTTGAGGGGAGACAGCGGTGTGATGGGGAGAGGCTGGTGGGTCCAGGCGGCGGCGCTGATGGAGCAGCGGGTGATGGTGGGGAGGTTGCTGCGGTGTAGGGCAGAGGAGGTGGCGGGTTTGAGGGGGCTGCAGGTGTGGGCGGAGGTGTTGCTAGCGGATTGAGGTTGTGGGCACTGGGGTACTGGTCAGAGAGGAGGCTGCGGCTTTGGGGTGGCGTGGCGTGAGGAGGAGGAGCGGCGGTGTACAGGGAGGGGCTGCAGCGCAGGGAGGAGTTGAAGGGTGGCAGCGTGGGGAGGCTGTGGCTGCGAGTTTGAGGGGCTGGGCAAGGCTGGTTGGCGGGGAGGAGAGGGAGGATGGTGATGTGAGGGGCTGCGCGAGGCGGAGAGGGTTGCTGGGAACGAAGAAAGAAGAGAGAGGTGGTCGGGGGAGATGAGCTCGAGAGGGAGAGAGAAGAGGGCTTTTCTTCTTATTTATTTTGGCTGGCGGCAGAAACGAGGAAAGAGTGGGGGCTGGGATTTAAAAGATA
>JBAKGM010000412.1:7097003-7112231 GCA_037177215.1 Asparagus racemosus | reverse complement strand
GTTCGCTCCAAAACATATATAGAGCATCAAATTATGCCACGATAACATTTTTTTAAAATTAACAACATGTTAGACATGGTCTCTATGGTTCTTTGTTGTTCTTTTCTCTGAAAATGAGTTTTGAGTCCTATGTTATGTAAAGGGCTTTGAGTGTATAGAGAGTATGTACTCTTTCTTTTTTACAGTTTGGTAATGGAAAATTTGCTTTCTTACCCAAAAAAAAAACAATATGTTAGACATGTTTTAGATGATTAAATGATCCAAGCACAACGGATAAATACACAAATTTTAAGATTCATCGATAATGTTACCAAGGATATAGTTGGTCGATATGAACCCTTCAAAATGCACACATATTCGATCAATGGACAATAATAGAGTTCTACACTCATAGGAGATCAATTAAACTAAATGAGTTGGGCACAACTCACTCAATCTCAGGCTTTGATTCTTTTCCTCCACCTCCAAGTCTTTGATTAGTAACTTTCTTCTGTTAGAAACATGCATGTTTGAGGATCAAATTCTCCCACATATTCTTGTCTTTTTGGACTAAAAAGAAAAGGAAACGTTGGAGATTAAGCCACCTTGTCCAATTTTCATCCTCCTAGTGCGTTTCCAAGAGGTGACATGCCTAAATTATGCCCCTTTTGTGCACCTTTACAACTCTAAAACTTGCATATCGGCACTCTACAAGTTACCTTGCAATTTACAAAGCGTAGCAAAGCTTGTCTTATGATTGAGGCACAAGCTGGCCTTTTGCTTTTCGACTTTGTTCTCTCATTGTTCATCAACAATGAAGAACTTGCGTAGGCTAGAAATAGTGACAAGTGCGTCGTGTTGCAATGGGTTTGCCCAAAATGTGCACAATTGATACGTGAATCGTGCATGATTGGCTCCAATGCCTTCCCTTAAATGGAAAGGTTATGAAATTTTGAGTCATGAAGGTGCTTGAGGATCATCGAATTAGATAAAAAAAATTCTTTGTAGATGGCTTCAATTTGTAAAGATTCCAACTTAAGGCCAACTTTGTTGTGATAACTATAATGTAAGTAATCTAATTGTATTCTCAAACATTATTAATTGCTTACAAAGGTTAAAGATTAGAGTAGAAAATATGATAATTCTAATTAATAAATAGGACAAATCTAGACAAGAATGCATCATATTGGGACCATATATTCCACATTAAACTTGGTTAGCTTGTGATAATGAATCAAGTCAACCACTTATCTATCCAGTCTAAATGGTAAATGTGATTGATACGCAACTCTAATCTAAGTCATGAGCAATGTACATGAAAATGTCGAAAACTAACATCCACTAAGGAACTCATTTTCCAGACAACTCAACGAAACACAAAACAAAATATGGAACTAGACATCCAAGACCCACATCCACCATCACCTTTCACTATTTTCTTCAATATAAGTCAATCCTTTTTTTCATGTTTGTGGAACCAATTATATTCATATCTAACCTATCGTTCGACAAAGGAAGTAGGAAGTGGTCTTTTCCTCGGAAATGTTTTACATTTGGAATAGTGCATTGTGCACCAAAGCTTGAGCAAAGGAGCATGGGCTCTTGACATCTTTTTAATTTTATGTAGTTGAGAAAAGTTGGGAGTATTGTCCACGTATATCTCTTGTCCAACTTTTGCTCTTGTCTACTTTGTTTGTTGGCATGGGCCTCATTTTATGGTCCCGGCTAGTTGTGGGCTTGGACTTTTCCTTATCCATTAGGAATGTGTGATATGTGAGCAATGTAACTTTGCATCGAGTGTGATAGCGAGTCAATAATTTAAAACGTGAAAAAAAAAATTAAAGATCAGGAAGCAAGATTTTTTTTTTTTTTTCCCTGCTCCGAAACTTGTTGGGGGTGAAATCGGACGCAAATGGAAGTTAAATGGGCTTAAAATAAGTTTAAGAACCAAAGTACGTAACATAAAATCTTGGTGTTCTATATATGTCTGTTAACCCCCAGGAGGTTAATTTGTTCCCAACAAATGATATCAGAGGTAGGTCAAGGAGTAAATATGAAATTCTCGATCCGGAGAGTGACTAAGGTTTGGTTAGTTCAATAGAGGGTCCAGATTTTCTACAGCCTACAACTAGCTATGTGGATTAATATTATTGGTGTATCTCAAAGGGCCCCACAATTAAACATGTTTCATATACTTTAAATAATTAATACCATTCATGGGGCTCTTCGATTGAGAAACTTTGATTGGTGAGTTGCCGAGTTTCTCTACGACTAAGGTTGTCAATTAAGATCAAATCTGGTTTAAATTCATGTTACTTCACAAATGATAGATGATATAGGAGATTGTCTTTTGCAGTGGATATGATCTGGTTTGCATAAAGATCGTGGTGCTGACAGCCATATTGTTGGTCTGTGATTGCAAATTAGACCACCGTGGATGATCGAGTATGCTCATAAATGAAGAACTTGTTGGGATCCATGTGGGAGAATAGTCTTACCTTATAAAATTAGAAAAAATAATAATAAACGACTAACTTAGAAAGTTAGAACTAATATCTAATAGTTTAATCTTTTGGATTGATCTCTGCGCTTCTATGAACATTTTAGTCTTCAATGGCTCAAAACTATGTATTTAGCTACAAATGCAAACTATCAAGGGCAAGTTGGAGATTGTTGTTGATGGTACAAGCGTTTTTTACCAAGGGCAAGTTGGGAAGCCTTTTATTATGATCTTAAACTAGGACCAAATGAAGGCCCCAACGAAGGCCCATCTAATTGCAGTCCTTCTTCATCCCAGAAGAGATCTAAGTCCATTCCAGAACCCTCTGCCAGAATGTCTACAGATGCATTGTCTTCTTCAAGATAGAGAAGACATCGTCTCGCTCCTCTTTCTAGCTCTCTACGACAAGCCTTACCACAGATTTATGACTGGTTTAGGTAAGACCCTCCCTTCTCTGCACAAAAAGGGCCAGTCAACCTCTTCTTCTACTCCCTTTATGCCTCTTAATTCTTTATCTAAAGACTCGCTTTCTACTACTGCTGCCAATTGTAGAGTCAAATAGCCCCTACCTAAAGAGGCTCTTAGTGACCTGCAAGCTCTAGAAGTACAGACAACCAAGCAGAATACTTAATCCTCTGTCGAAGTTTTAGATCTTGGTTGAGTTGGTCTTTTTCATGGGTAAGCATGAAAATTGGTTCTTGGAATGTTAGAGGGCTTAACAACCATGTTAAGAGAAGGTTAGTCAAAGACGGTATTTTATTTTCTGGTGTTGATACAGTGGGTTTACAAGAATCTAAATTTAACTCTGTTAGAACTAGGACCCTTAAAGCTCTGGGTGGGCAAAGAATTAATTCTTAGCATATTTTAGATGCTGAGGAGTTTAGAGCTGGCGTGCTTCTAGGATGGAACGATAACCTCTATGAGTGTGTTGATTCGTACATTGGGATTTTTTCGGTATCTGCTATGCTTCGCCACAAAATTTCCAATTGGAAATTTGTGGCTACGTCAGTCTATGGTCCTTGTGAGAAAGAGGAGAGGGAGGTCTTCTGGTGGGAGCTAAAAAGAATTAATTCTATCTTTCGTTTGCCTTTGGCGCTTTTTGGTGATTTTAATGCGACTCTTAGTTTGAGGGAAAGAAATGGTAGATCATGTTCTACTAGAAAAATAAACTCCTTCAAATCGTTAGTTGATTTCCTTTTCTTAATGGATTTACCTATTAGTGGCAAGCAATTCACTTAGTCTAATATGAGGGATAACCCTAGTCTTGCTAGGCTAGATAGATTTCTCATCAATGTGGCCTTTGAATCTTTTTTTTTTTCCTACCTTGATCCAATATGCTTATCCAGCATCTTGTTCTAACCACTCCCAAGGAAACCTAGTTGTTGCTTTTAAATCTAAACTTAATCTTCTTAAGAGAAGAATTAAGTGGTGGAAAAAAAATCGTTGGTTCAATCCAACTTTCCAAAAAGAGGATCTTATCTTCTATTCAATCTCTTGACTTACTACAAGATAATAGACCTCTCAATGAGTCAGAAGCCTCTCCTAGGAAAGATCTTAGGTCTAAACTTGCTGATATAGCCAAACAAGAGGAAATTTTTTAGCGCCAAAGATCTAGGATTTCATAGTTAAAGGAGGGGGATAACAACATCTCCTTTTTCCATAAATCTGCTTCCTTCAACAGAAGGAAGAATTTCATCCCTAATATCATCCAAGATGATCAACTTGTCTCCTCTGAAGATGGCAAACAAAAATGTTTCTTAGACTTTTTCTTTGCTCTGTTCTCTGCTAAAAGTTAGCCTTCCTTCAATTTAGATTGGTCTCATCTATATCTGACCATGTTCAAGGTCTCCAAATTCTAGATAAAATGTTCCCTCATGAAGAAATCAAGTCTGCTGTGTTTGGATTGCACCCTGACAAATGTCCTGGACTAGATGGTTTTTCAATACTTTTTTATCAAGAGTTTTGGGAGACCATCAAAGATTGAATTTTCTCTATTTTCAATGCCCTTCATACAGATGCCTCACCCCTTCATGATATTAACTTTTCTCTTATCTCTCTTATTCCTAAAATTGAAGGAGCTTGTCATGTTAAAGACTTTAGACCACTTAGCCTCTTAAATGGTATGTTTAAAATATTCACCAGAGTCCTAGCTAATAGGCTCTCTTTTTTTCCTTTTTTTTTTGCCCTCCTTAGTTGATCCTACCCAATCTACTTTTCAAAGTGGTAAATCTACTTTGGACTCTATGGCACATGAACTTCTTCATACTTGTTCCTCTAAACGTTAGGAAATTTGTATGATCAAAATTAATTTCATGAAGGATTTTGATTGTATTAGTTGGTCTTTTATCCTTGATTTGCTCAAAGCTAGGGGTTTTGGCACAAAGTGGTGTCAATGGATAAAAGAAACTCTTCATTCTTCTAAGTCAGCCATTCTGGTGAATGGTTCACCTACTAATTATTTCAATTGTTCTAGGGGTTTGAAGCAGGGTGACCTCTCTCACCTATGTTTTTTATTCAAGCTGTAGATATCCTCAAAAATGCTCACTTCCAGCGTTGAACGTGGGGATCTATCTGAGCTGCATCTAAAAGGTGAGCTAAACAATGTACGTTCTCTCCAATTTGCTGATGATACAATCATCATGTGTAGAGCCTCAACCTCTGACTTCATTGTTCTTAAATCAATTTTTTATATATTTGAAGATATATCTGGTTTAGGCATAAATTATGCAAAAAACCAACTTATTTTACTCTAGGAAATCATCTACCAAAGGGGCCGTCTTTGCTAATACCCTCAATTGTACTCATCCAATCCCCCCCCCCCTTTCAAATATCTTGGCGTTCTTATGAAAACAGGTTCCCTTAGCAAGCAAGACTGGCAGCCTCTATTTGATAAATTTTCCAAGAGACTTTCCATGTAGAAAAGTACTTAACTAGCCATTGGAGGTCGTTTGACTCTAATCAACTCAGTCTTAACATCTCTTCCCTTATATTATCTATCCTTTTTTAAATAACCAAAATGGATTATCAAGACAATGGACAAGATTAGTAGAAATTTCTTATGGGGTGGTAAGGAAATAAACTCTCCTTGTAAATCCTTAGTCAAATGGAGTCTGGTTTGTAAACTAAAAAGGGCGGGGGTTTGGGCATCATCAATCTTCATGATTTCAATCTTGCTCTAATTTCCAAATTGATGTCGAAGGTGAATCATAATGAGTCTTTTCTGGATAAAGTCCTATATTATTTATACTCATCTGGATATCCAAATCCTAGTTGCACACCACTAGGTCCATCCACTTCTAAATTCTAGCGGGATGTTTTCTAGCAGTCAAGCTTTAAAGAGTTTAGTTCAATGGAAATTAGGTGAAGGTTCTTGTATTAGATTCTGGAAGGACAAATGGATTGGCCCAACACCCTGGCATCTTTATATCCACTTGCTTATAATCTCTCCCTCTCGGACAACATCACTTTAGGCTTTAGGGTACCTACCATAACAATCTTTGGAGATGACATCCATTGATTAGAAGACCTATTACTACCAAGGAGAGACAAGAGCTCTTCGATCTTGGAGATTATCTCTCTAACCTTCTTATCCACCCTAGCAGTGGTAAAGATGTGGCATGGTAGCCGTATCGTTTTTTAGGCTCCTTTTCAGTCAAAACTATCTATACCTTCTTAAATGGCACTAGCATTTCTTTCAAAGGTTACTGTTTTATTTGGAAATCAATCACCCCTTTGAAAGTGAAAAAATTTTTATGGTTACTTTCTAAGAGGAAACTCAACACTAAGACAACACTAATGGATAAGGGATGGATTGGTGACACTACTTATTTATTATGCAATGAGGCCCCTGAAAATGACGAACACCTTTTTTTACAATGCCTTTTTGTGAAGATAGTCCGGTCCTTCTTCATGCATTTTCTTTAGATATCTTCCTTACTGCAAGATTTCAATGACATTGTGGACTCCTATGGCTCTTTTTTGGTGGAATGAGTCTGTTATTTTTCCATCCATATGCTAATGCTTATAGAGGGCAAGGAACAATCTAACCTTCAACAAGACTAGTGTCTCTCCTCATTGTTTGGCTTCTAATATCACACATTTCATACTATTATGGACAGGTAATCTAACATCAAAGAGAGCTGCCATGATTTAGGAGTTGGTGGATAAAAGGGGGATGGCTCAACTGCTGCTGCAAGAAGATTCATCCTCTTATGATATGGTTTGGTTTGATGATAACTTCTGAGAAGGCCATTAGTTCCATCGCTGTCTTTATGTAAGTAACTTGGGTTCACTTACTGTTTTTACTTTAATTTTGCTTGTGATGTAAGTATGAGCTTAATAACAGCTCTTAACTCGGTAGTTTCTTTTGTCTAGCTTTTCCTAAAACGGTTTAGTTTGAGTTTTAAGTTTTGATCAAACAACTGTAACTTCTGTAATAGGTGACAGCTATGATCCTTTTCTTATACATGGGTATGAACTGTTTGATCATTTCTTCACTCAGACTAATCAATTCTAGGTTAAGTTAAAAGTTTTTATTTAATGATATATGAATAGGGTAACTCACCCTGTTTTTTTCCTTCAAAAAAACTCAAACTACCAGGCATGCGCTTACAAAAATCCAATAATGTGAGCATGATCACCTACCTTTGTGGAAGCACAGCTCAAGGAACAGCGTTGGCTCAACTTGATTCCTGAACGATGGCAATCTGGCCCATTAACAAGCTGGGCCCAGACCATGTGATGCATAATATAAAGCTTCCAATCATCTGAAGAACATACTAACTCTCCGACTACATTTATTCAAATTATTCATTCTTATCTATCTGCAAATAGTATAATCTCAAGTTGATACTTTTCGATTACAATAATTCAAAGTTGGTTTTTTTTTTCATAAATACATTTTGAGCATTGAAGCAATATCATTTTTGTCCAAATTCATGATCAATTCATCAAGTGATTGTATCTCCTTCAAATTGGTTTCATTATGATTTATACTCATGAATGCTAAACTCATATGTATCTTATTATCTTGAGATCACTTTTCTCCTCCATTTTTGGTAGATTCATATTTCATAGTCCACAATTGTGAGTACTGACACGTGTATTATTTAATATCAAACTGTTCTCACACTACAAGAAAGAAAACCGTCGGATCTTTCCTTTTTAAGTTCTCTCAAAATTAATACTCATCAATGGACCTCATGTAAGAATGTGGCCTAACTAGTATTTAGTCATTACATTCTTTATTATATCAAAATTTATAAGGATTTTAATGACAATGAATTAATAGAATTAAATACACATGAATGATTAAAGTTATTAATATAATCAATAAATTAATAGTTTAATGAATGAACAAATGTCTCTCATGTTCATTTAATTATTCGATCTCTCGATGGACGAACCGACTTGAAAGAAAATGTATTACATGAAAAACGTCCAACAAAGACTTATTGTAATATAAAGAAATGGACAAGGGGAAGAAACCAATAAATAGGATGGTATCCTCCTCAACATCCGGTGTGTCTCTCCTTATCTATTCATGAACATCTTTGTTTAAGATCCTAACTCATGATGCTTATTTACAAAATTAAATGACTCATATTTATTTATGCATTAAGAAATTTTCTAACAATTGGTATTAGAGCATGGTTTTGAAAATTTAAAAAAAAAATCTTTCTTGTTCTCAAATTTTATTTTTGTAAGGAATTTGTCAACATGTTTAATGCTTCCGCTGCCTTTTTGGGTTCTAGGATTTATGTGCTAATGTTTTGGTTAGGTTATGTGAATTGTTGATTTGTCTTTATTTTGGTATCGACATGAACTAGCATAATATGTAATTGGATAAGTATGCAATTAGTTGCCTTATTTTTGCAGTACATCACCTATTTGACTTGTTTCATATTGATCGGATTCTTAATATCCATTATGAGTATTATTCAATGACATCGTCTAACAAAATTGTGGTTATTTAAATTAGTAATATTGTATTTACTAGTGTTATTAAGTATTAAAACTGACTTTTAATTTTAAGTTTATCACTATGACTGTGACATTTTTGATGTCATAATGTTCTGTTGAATATAATATGTAATCTGGAATTCTTATATTATGCTAAATGGTTTATTCACCAAAGTGATTAAACTAGAATGCTTAAAGAAATGCCTATTAAATGGATAATTAAAGCCCACTAATTTTTAGAGCTTTCGGTTTTACCCACAAATCAATTGCTCTATGAATAATGAGCATAATAGAGGTAAATTAATATTCCTTAATCAAATATATTTGTACATCCAAAGATGACAAATATGTTTCTTTGAGAACATTTAATTACCTAATAAAGGTGAAAAAAGATCCCATTTAATTATGATATATATTGTAGTATCTACTCAAAGGAGAACTATGATATATTTTAATTATTTCTTTATAGGAATCTGTAAATTTGAGCATTATGAATTCTTTTGCAGCCGTTTCACTCCATTGGCGTGCCTCCTCTGCCACCATGTTTAATGGTTTGAACTTCACTGGATGGCTTGAACAAGTCAATTTCCACTTAGGTGTGTTAGAACTTTAATTAGCACTCTTGGAAGACCAGCCTATTGCCATTACAAATTCGAACAGTAAGGAAGAGAAGTCATATCATAAAATATGGAAATGATCTAACAAATTGAGCCTTATGTTCATACAGATGACTACTGCCAATAATATCACGACTACTATTGCACAAATAGAAAGTGCGAAGGAATACCTAAATTTTGTGGAAGAATATTTTCATTCTGCGAATAAGTCACTTGCTGGTACTCTAGCTAGTCGCATAACTCACGACCATGAAGTTTAACAGGTCACAGACTATGCACGAGCATATCATTGAGATGTCTAACATTGTAGCAAGATTAAAGACCTTGGGGAGTTGACAGTGGACGCTTTTTTTTAGTGCAGTTCATTTCAAACTCACAACCTTTTGGGTATGGGCCTTTTCAAATTAACTAAAACACTATAAGGACAAGTGGAGTATTAGTGAAATGGCTAGTATGCTCGTTCAAGAGGAAGTCATTCTATTAACGTTAGAGGCCAAGGAGCTGGCAAGAGCGCAAGATGAAAGTCAACAAGTTGAAGAAAAGAAAAACACCCGATGAGCCTCCTCGGGCTGATAAGAAGGAACAAAAGGCATAATAAAAGTATCACTTCTGTATGAAAGTTGGGCTATCAGAAGGATTGCCAAAAGCCTAAAGATTGGTTTGAGAAGACAGGTAAATCAAATACTTTTGAATGTTTCGAATCAAACCTAACTGAAGTTCCTTATAATACTTTGTGGCTTTATTCTAGTGCTACTACTCATTACGCAGCATGATGTAGGGATTTCTTATGATCCAAACCACAAACCCAAATGAGAACTTATATTTATGGTGAATTGTATGAAGGCTCCAATTGAAGGAATTCGGACTTATCGATTGGTCTTGGATACTGGTTATCATCTAGACCTAGTAAAGACTCTTTATGTTACCTTTAATTTCTAGGAACCTTATTTCTCTTTCAAAACTGGATGTTTCTGGGTTTAATATTAAGTTCGAAAATGGTTGTTTTAGTTTATGTATAAATGAAGGTTTTATCGGTTCTTGTATTCTTACTAATTGTCTATATGGACTGAAACTAGATAATACTTTTGTTGAATCTTTACTTACTATGCATCATGATGTTGGTATTAAGCGTGGTATATTGAACAAAAAATTTGCTTACTTGTGGCATAAACAGTTGGGTCACTTATCCAAAGAAAGATTATAAAGGTTAGTAAAGAATGAGATTCTCTAGAATTTAGATTTTACTAATCTTGGTGCACGTGTAGATTGCATTAAGAGAAAGTAATCAAGACATAACAAGAAAGGAACCACAAGAATACTCAGCTTCTCAAAATTATACACATTGATGTTTGCGAGCCTTTTGATGCTCCATCTTTTGGTGGAGAAAATTATCTTATCACTTTTATCGATAATTTTTCACATTATGGCTATGTCTATTTGATTAATGAAAAATCTCAAGCAGCTGACGCCCTTGATGTGTACATAAATGAGGTTGAAAGATAATTAGACAAAAAGTTAAAAATTGTATGATTTGATAGAGGTGGTGAATACTAGGGAAATATAATGAATCAGAACAGTATCTGGGACCATTTGCAAAGTTCCTCAAGAAACATGGCATATGTGCACCATGCACTATGCCAGGCGCACCTCAACAAAATGATGTGGCAAAAAGACATGATTGGAATCATTGCGGATTTATGCACTTAAAAATGCCATATATTATTAAACAGGGTTCCTAGTAAGGCAGTTTCCAAAACTTCTTTTGAGCTATGGATTGGAAGAAAACCTAGTTTAAGAAACCTACATGTTTAGGGTTGCCTGGCGAAAGCAATAATTTATAATCCACATGCAAAAAATATTAGATTCTCTAACAATAAGTTGTTACTTTATTGGTTACCCAGAGAAATCTAAAGGGTATAAGTTTTATTGTTCAAGCCATAGTCTGAGAATTGTTAAAACTGGTAATGGAAAATTCATTGAAAACGATAAAGTTAGTGGGAGTGGCGAACGATAAAGTGTTGACATAAAAGAAGTTAAGGTAAGTATTCAATGACCCATAAGTGTTCCTTCATCAGTACTCACTCCAAATGTTGTTCTAGTGGTTAAGAATATTTTCACAACAATGACAAATATTTGAATGAGAAATCACCGCTTGCACAAACTAACTCTCAAGAATCTGACATGCATGAAGCACTATTTCTAGTCTTTGAATTATAACTAACGCTGATTACAAATTTAACATTACAAAAGAAAGAAATAAAAAATATTTTAAACTGGATTCTTTTCCGTGTGCCGATGGAGCGTCGACCTCATACTCAGTTGACGATCAGACTAAAGCGTTAAGCTTTTTGCTGATTGAACATTGCCGAGGTTCTTTCGAAGATGGTGAAGTCTTTAAGTTGAGTTCCAAATTGCTAAATTGTCAAGTGTGATGCACAAATTGTCAAGTGCCTAAAAATGAGCAATCTCCCCTCCTCTTATAGGCTAAGAGAGAGGGTTAGTGGTCACTAAATGTGGTTTAATGGTCATTAACTTAGAAGATAATTAGAAGAACCATTTCCACAAAAATAGCTCTTGAAGTGGTCAATGGCGAGGTTCGCCAATAGTGGTCAGGGGCGAAGCTCGCTGAGCGGTCATGGGCGAAGTTCGTTCTAGCGAACTTCACCAGAACATGGGCAGCTTCGTCCCCTTAGGATATGAATGACATGGTCTACATGGATCTTTTAAGTAAAGTTCACATGAGACTTGGACAAACTTCGCTATGGTTCGGATGAGCTTCGTCATGGGCATGTGTTTGAGGCCATATAAATTGTTTAACCCTTAGACTTTTACTTCTTAGACTTGGACTGAGCATTGGTCCGAGAGAGAGCATATTTTAACCATTTACGAGACCCCCCCCCCAAAAAGCTTTCGAGATCCTATTTTTGACTTATAACAGGAATTAAAATACTTTGGGTAATAGCTAAAGGTGTACTGTTAAACATAACTTGAGTTATCTTGCTTAGGTTGAGACTTATTTTCATTTGACTAATTGGTCACCAGAGATGCACTGTTGAATATAGCTTCCTTTATCATGGATTCGCCTTGGTCAGATGCTCAATATCATTTGCATTCATCCAATTTTGTGTTTGGAATGAAACTTACTTGTCCTTGACTTTAGATAAAGCTTTAAGGGAGCAGCTTCTATTAAGCGATGTGTGTTTAGCTGCAATGTTGGTGGAGTTTACTTACTTTTTAATGTTTGGGTGAAGTTCGCTAATTGGCGAGAGTTACCGAGACTATTGTCTTTAGATCTGAACCTTGATTTGTGGCTAAGATCTCTCTTGGGGGTCAAATATTCGGCGAGATTTACTGAACATCCTAAGATTTGGGCTTTCTTTTAGTCTCTTTGTTAGGTCCAATCACTTCTCGTAAGAAGTGATTTTTATTTTGGGAAGTTGAATTTAGAAAGTTTATAAATATCCCTTTCCATTGCCATCTTGTCCTAACTAATTTTCTCAGTATCTAAGTTTTCTCCAACCTGGCTGGAGATGTTCTTTGATAGAGGAGTTGAGAACAATCGGCTCCAACAGGAATTAGCGAAAGTGAAGGGCGATTCTATGGTGGAAATCCGCGTCACCGCTAGCTGGTGGATTTGCTTCAGGCTGAAAACCCTAAGCTCGAGCATACTCTCGAGAACAAGTCGAAAGCATGGTGCGAAGTGAATTGCTAGGGACACATAGAGGTTTGAGTGTCATGCTCTGCGTAGGACCATTTGGAGGCTGAGATGGCGTCTGAAGAAGGGCCCATGGAGTTCCACAAGTGAGGACTTAAAGAGTGACTAAGTTTCACAAGTGCGGACTTATAATGTAATTAGACGTCGTCTGGCTTCCTTGGACTTGACGTCAAATTTTGTCGGTGCGTCTTGGCTTTGTTTCTCAATCTTCATTCGGTCTAGGGGGTGGGAGCTCACTATTTAGTATAACTTCTTTATGTTCCTAACTCATGATGCTTGTTTATAAAATTAAATGAGTCATATTTATTTATGCATTAAGAAATTTTCTAACACCTTACACTTCTCTCTTATGGTATGGAAGTAACTTAGGAAAGTATAGTTTAATTAACATTATTCCATAATTGTAGGTATCCAAGTAATAATATCTTTTGATTTCATTTGATTAAGCTTCTAGTCAGTAAATCACTCTGTCATTAAATAAGACATAATATCCCAAATGCGTTTTTTTTTTTTTTTTTGGTAAATTCATGTTTATATTAACTTAGGTAAAATCAAACGATGGCCTACATTTGCAAGATTTATATTTTTGTTTGGAAACACAAATGTAGTTTGGAACTTATTTCTAGTGTAGTTTGATTTTGACATCTAGATTCTCCAAAAATTTTAATTAAGCCAAATTGGGCTTTAAAATTGCACATAGATCCCTGGTAGTATCACATTTTAGAACTTATTTTCCTTGATGTTCGATTCTCACTGATCTTACTAGTGAATTTTTTTCAACTCTATTTTGACCTTTAGATGGACTCAATGATTTCACCCAAGGTAATATTTGTCTGAATTTCATATAGAATAAAATATTAAGAAATCACCTAGAGAATTTATTTGCCAAAATCAAACTATCTAAGTAGCATGCACTAGTACAGGGAATCCATGTGCAAATTTACCCTAAAAATATAGACAATTTTCTAGTTTTGAAGAATAATAAGAAACTATTTGTGATTACCCACCAATCAAAGTATGTTGGCCAAGAATACTGCACATCAACATTCATGGGTAAATATCAAAAATGTTTCTCCGATGATGACTTCTTGACATTAAACTTACCATGACCAAGACTCTGTTGGATCTGAGATGCAAGTCTAGAGGGGTTGAATAGGATTGCCTATAGATTTTCACGTAAAAAACAAATTATGCGGTAGAAAAGACAAAATATAGCAATATACAGCCAATAAGCAATAATACTAAATACAAAAACAACCAACCAGAGACACATGAGATGTTTATAGTAGTTTGGATAAACAATCCTACATCCATTCCTCCTTCTCGCAAAGAGGTGTCCTCACTATGAAAAAGTTCACCTGAATTACAAACCCGATTCAGTAGACGTACAAGATTACGCTCTAGTTTATCCCAAAACTACTCATCGAACATAACTCTCCATAATGAGTAACTCTTAGCCGTAGCTAGTTTCGAACCCCCAATTCAGCCAACTTGATTATGCTGCAAAAGAAGTTCAACACAAAGGAAAAACAAATAATGGTTAAGCTCAAAACAAAAATAATCTTACAACCCTTTTGTTTAGTGAACCCTTCCTCAAATGACTGAAGAAGAGCTTGATAAAGAATGAGAAACGATTGTTATGATAAAGGCCCCGGGAATAAACTAATATCAATCACATGAAAGTGTAGAAAACTATCAAGAAGACAAAAACACATGAATATATGTCGTTCGACTTGTAGCCTGCATCCATGAGTGAAGGAGGAGAATAGCTTTACTAAATTGTGAGGAATATAATATAGAGATCTCTCAATCACTCAATTCCTAACACACCCCAAAAGTCTAAAACAACTCTATCAAATAAAGGAACAAAAGAGAGTCAAAATATAACTAATAGGCTTCACAAGAAAACCCGGTATTAACTGCAGGTTGATGGATGATGATTTCTATGACTTCTATGCACATATATATTGACCCAAGGATCCAATATCTTACTCCCTACAGAATAGGAGTTCTAGTAGGAATAAAATTCCAAATGTTCGAAAGCTAAATAAGAGTCCAAGCCTATAATGACTTCTATTCTTGTTGCCATTAGAGTCCATTTAATATTGGACCCTTATTAACCTCAAGTACCTTAGGAAAGCCAAATAATATTAGGAGTCATATCAAATTATACTAAGTAATCATCAACCTAACAGAATTCCATCCAAGGTGTTGATGCTTTCGGTCAAATCCAACTGCACCAGAAGTAAACACCTGGTTTGGGATCGGATTTCAGTCACACCATAATTGTGATGAAATCCAAGGGTGACTCTCCTCACTGTGAACTAATCAGATAATGTATGCGGTGAGCAAGCAATCAATGAGGATCCAGGGGATCGAAAATGTTTTCCTTAATCAACCCTCTCAAACCCTAGGTCCTCTCTCTCTCTCTCTCTCTCTCTCTCTCTCTCTCTCTC
>JBAKGM010000412.1:7081129-7096903 GCA_037177215.1 Asparagus racemosus | reverse complement strand
CCAAAACCTGGGTTCTTTCCCTCTCCCCCTCCCTCTCCCTCCCCCCCCCCTCCCTCGCCCCACCTCCCCCCCCCCCCCCCCTCTTTAGATTAGGTCAGGAAAGATACCCTAAAACATAAGAGAAGATTAGAAGTTGATACATGACGAACGGCTTAGATTAAAACTTGAAATCTGAAAATTTACAGTTTAACCATTGATGGTTTATCTCGAGCATTGATGGTGTCGAAGTGACCATTGATAGTCGATGGCCCCATCGATGATCTGAACCTCTCTAGACATTTGCATGATCAATGATCTATAGCATCATCGATCGTCTCATGGTCACCATCAATGGTCAATGTGGAACATCAATGGTCCACATGCTGAAATCAACTTTTGAGCTGATTTTCAATTCTTTTTGCCTCGTTCTTATTTTATACATGTACATTTCTTGCATTAGATCATCTCAAACATAGGTTTGGACTTAACTGAAAATTTGTTATTACACAAACAATAGTTATTGTACGAACAACGTCCTAACAGGCCATAGGATCAAAAACAACTCTGAAATGTTGCAAGGACAAGAATTTGATTCCAACTTTCTCTTTTTTAAATGGGCTCCGATCCTATTAAGTTTCTCCATTACTGCTCTTTTAACTTTTAGTATTCACATGCCTCTTAAACTGCTCAATTCGCTCTCTGCTTACCCCTTAAAATTATATTTGGTCTCACTTTGCCCCTAAACTAATGAATTCATGCACGTTCACCTCTTGAACTATAAACTTTAGTACTAGTTATCACCTCTGATTTATTACATTTCGGGTGTTTTCATTAAACTTAGGAGAAAAAATTGAAGTTTAGATGGCAATGTGGGACCAAAAAATAGTTCAATGGGTAAAAAGAAAGTAAGTTCAACAAATTAGGAAATATATAGATACAAAAAATAGTTCAAAAGGTGAGAAGTGTCAAATATAATAGTTTAGGGGACAACTACGGATTGGAACCTTTTAAGAACAAAATTCATATCACAGTTACAACATATGACCTAATTCTGCAATGCCGCCCCATCCTCACTTCAATTGAGCTTATTTTTACAAATGAAGAATTACCCACATATAATACAATCTAAACGGAAATTATCTCCCATGTCAGTACATATACAACAACAACAACAAAAGAAGGGGGAACAGCAAAGAATTCTCTATTGTCCTACCGCCCAATCCTTACATCTTTTATCACCAAAGAGTTACCCCCCAAAAAAATTCTCCCCAAATCCCTTTCACGCTCCTTCGAGTCCATGCACGTGCATTCTGTGCCAGTATCAATATTTCACATAGAACTCAAAGGTTTCTCAGTGTCTCCACTCTGTCAACAACATCCAAATCTTTAATCCTATCAATATCAAAATCAACAAAGGGAACAAAAGCAGGCCTCCTCATCAATGGCAACTCTTTAACCATACTCTCACTCATAGGAGAATGACTACTACTTTTACTAAGCTTAATATCCTTCCTCACCCGTGTCTTGCCCGTGGCAAACTCCTGGCTCTTGCTTATCCCCGGAGTATTCTTCCAATTACTTACATATTTTAACATCTCTTGGTCTTCTTGAGAAAGCATTGGTAATTGAGTTCTTAACTTGTTTGTAGTTGAAGAGATGTTTGTGTTTTTTTCTGTGGGGGATCGGATTGGAGACTTTATAGGTGACCTGATAATTCCATTGCCGGATCTAGACTGAGTAATGAGGTGATGAAGCCAAATTACTAGGTCTAGTATGTAATTCTCGGTTTTATCCTTGTCGGCATGGTATAGTGTCTCTATACGAATTAAGTTGGATTGTCCACCTGGGCTTCGGTTTAAGTCAGTTCTGAAAGTAAGAAAAAAACACAAAATAAGAAGTTGCAACAAGGTAGATTTCACAAGCAAAAATGAAACTTAGGAGATTTCACAAAACAACATGGACTCTGAGGGGTCTTGCACAAAACTAACATAAATAATTTTATGAGAGAAGCTACCACGAACACTTTTTTCACTTGACTATCATATTTGGAGACAGTTAAGGTAAGTTGTTATGTGCTTCATACCTGACATGTTTCTGACAAATTAATTTATATATCTTCTATATTATCATCTCCTATTAAGGGTAGTTTAGACTTTGTATCCTAGTTGTTAAAGCCATTAGCAACAATTCCAATAGTTTATGTTATTATTGCTGCAATTTTGAAAATTTATGGTAGTTTCGTGCAAAACATCCAAAGTCCATAGTAGTTTTGTAGATATACCTGTAAAACTGTTGTCCTTATGAATATCAATGTTATACATTATTAAGGCTTGCCCAATCAATAACAATGCATGTTTCAGCGAACAGTGCAATGTTAGTTTATTTGTGAGATATAGAAAGAAATTGATTTGTACATCAAACAGATATAAAGGCTTACATACACCCATTAGTAATGAAGACTTCAGATTAGGAACTAGAACCTCAGAGAATGCAAATCATATGAAAATTAAAGAAACTAGGTCATTCTAGGGGCTGGAAAAACTTTCAGAAGACAACAAGAACAAAATGAATGATAGTTATGTTCTAGAGAAGAACTTACCCTGTGTTAGCCCATTCTCCAACCCAGCCAAAGCCATGATGTGCCCTGACAAAGAGTCAAGAATAGATTAAACATAAGAATCAAAGATTCTAAATGATATGAACATTTCAATAGTGTAGATGGAATACTTGGTCGTGTTATTGGCAATAGGAACTAGCCATTTCAACGTTTTCTCCATTTCAGCTTTGATTTGAGGGACGGTGAGCTACATATGCACAAAGAAGAGAAAATATACAAGTCCGGTATTAAAATGCCCAGTATATGAAGCCAGTCTCATCAGATTAGTATTCATTCTTGATTATTCCTGGAGCAAAACAGGGTATAAAGCTATATACCTCTTCCTTGACCTCAAATGATTGCAGTTTGGATCGCAAAGCAGATTTTACTCTTGGGGGCAGCCCTTGATATAATGAGTCCCTCGTGTTTGAAGGCACAGAATTCGATCGAGATACCTACATATAATGAACCAATTGTCAACAGCATACATTATACATAAACAAATGTCTTCAACTTCTCTAAGAAACTTACTATAATAAAGAAGGGAAAAACAAATGAATGGAAGTTGTATGTGTGAAGAGAAAAGGTTATTGTAGTTTACAGCCTTTGCCTTCAGATGAGAGCCAATGAACCAAACTCAATCAAATAAATTCAGATGAAAATATTAAATATTTATACTTCTGCTCAAAGTAGTAACAAACAGCAGAGTTTCAACTACGTGTTGGTCAAAGTTCATAGAAACTACAGCACAAGAGAATAACTCAGTACAGGAGGTAGAACTATGATGATCCACCTAGCTTCAACATTGCAGACAACATATGCTCGTTTTTTAAAAGTTTGAAGGCAGCAGATCTTAAGACGTAACATCACGATGTAAAAGACTGAACCAAAGAAAACAAGAGCGGTGAAAACTAAAATAGAGATGGAATGTTATAATGTGAGAAGAGAGGAAGGAACTTACAAGAGTATCAATTTGACTAATAATATTTGCATAGTGTAATGCAAGGCCAGCTGAACCTAATCTTTGGTGACTGTTGACAGATTTTCTCACGGGTTGATCTCCATCTACAATTTACTCCAAATTAATTATTAAATAAAGAAAATGCATTATGTGACAAATGGGCAAGAAAAAAAAAAAGAAAATGGGTACTGTTAAAAGACTAAAAATTTACCTCAGTGAGTCTTCAAATCATAACTGTCAAATCAATTATCTGGGCAAACCTTATGCATCCAATTCTATCAATATTATTATCAGAAATTTAGCGTAAACTGATATGTTTCACTCTTTGGGTTTGTTGTGTCTTAAAGTATAATATCTGTTTCATTATGTTGACTGACTTTATGGGTTTCATAGCAATCTGTGTCTGCAGTCACCTTGGCCAGGAATCAGACACCGACTTGAAGGGTTGAAGCTGTGGAGCTTTTGATCCTAAAAATTCTTTCACAAAATTCTCTCACATCTTTAGTGGATCCTTATTAATAGGAAAAGCATTACTAACGATGCAATGAAAAAAGATCTAACTCTAAAAAATTGTTGAAATATTTTCACATATTCATGATATATATGACAACACAAGGTTTTACTTCAGTTGCATGTTGCATCCCCAAGCATAAAGACAGATGCCTCAGTAGCCTGACCAGTGGCTGCCTCTGCTCAAAGTTGCATGTGCTTGTGCAACAACTTTATTTCAACTTTCTTAGATAGGTTTCCAAGTTTAATTTCATTGGAGAGTCCCAACACGGAGATTTGTCTATTTTGTGCCTTAGGAATGAAAACAAATCACTACAGCAGAACTTGAAATAGTGCCCCTCTGTCGAGACCTCCAAAGTGTAGGAGAATTTTAAAGCCCCCTAATTCAAGAGCTTTAAATGTCAGACCAAAAAGAAAGGGCGTTCAACCAACTTGCAAATGTAATGTATGGCAAGGGACTCCAATGCAAACTCGGTTCACTTGGAAAGGAAATAAATGTGATCTACATAAACATATTATATAAATTGCCAATGATGAGATTTTATTATGAACTAAAGACCTCTTGAAATGCGATGCTCTGGTTCAATGTCAGATTATCTTTCCAGATCTGTTAGATTAACTTTATAATCAACATGAAGAATATAAGATATAAGAAGAGACAACATGTATGCATGGTTTTAGAAAAGAGCCAAATATCTTGCCCAAGGTTGTTGTTCCCTTCCCTTTCTGAAAGAGTAAAAATAAAAACAAACAATAATAATAATAATAATAACAATAAAATAATTACAAAAAAAAACAGGTGCTTGACCCTTGAAAAATGATACTGAAACACTTTACTTAAGAATGCATCAATAGAGGCTACCAAGACAATTGGTAAAAAAGTTTCACAAAAAAGACAACTGCAACAATCTCCCTAGTAGTTGTTCAAAGTTGTTCAACCTTCAAAAACATGCCCTGCTATTCCACCTAACAAGACAACAACAAAATATTTGACTTTGAATCAGCTACCTGCCTTTATTAGGCCTGACTAGCTGCCAAAAAAAAATGAGTGTTGTCGCAAGCAAATTTATCTTTCAACTAGAACCCTAGATGCTTATTTAATGCTAATGTTGGCTTTTCTTCCTTAAAACTAGATTTATCCCTTGCCAAATGTGTTTGACTAGCCACTCCACAACAACGTATATACTAAATGAACATAGTTTGTAACTGGGTCAGAGATCATTTTATAAGTCAGAAATTCTTTGACAGCAACAGCACTTATACTAAATGGAAATTTGAAATTCAGACTGTTAGATTTACAAAAGAAAGGACAAGAAAGATAAATAGCAACTTTGTCGAGTTTAAGCATGACCTAGGAAATGGCTTATTTAAGGAAAAACACAGTGTAAAAGCATACCTGCAGTTCCGAAGGCATCATGAATTTCCAAATGTAAGAAGTGAACAATGTCTACAAGCTTCTCTATAACCTGCAATGAAGATGTATTATAGTTTGTTATAAAAGTTATCATTTGAAACAACTAGAATTTGAAATTGGTATAAATGTGTGTTGACATCTTGAGCAAGACATTAGATGTCATAGAAAAAAAAATTGGCCCAGTGCACTAGGCTCCCAACACTGTGGGCTTGGGGTGTGGGCTTGGGGAGAGTCAGATGTACGTAGCCTTACCTCTCATGCGAAGAGGTTATTTCCGAAATTGGAACCTATGACCTCCAAGTCATAAGGCAGCAACCTTATCGTTGGACCAAGACTCAACCTCTATGTCATAGAAAATGTTGAATAAGAAAAATTACATGTGAAGGAAGAACAGGTGGAGCTTAAAGGTGTAATTTAAAAATATTATATCGAGGTTAATAAAAGATTTAACTGATAAAATAAGAATTAGCTTGTAAGTTGTGCTCCTTAGTGAGCTTAACTTAGTGACTGATGTGACATGACTCATAGCGTAGCTAACTAACGTACAAAGGCATACGCTTCTAATGCTATTCTTTTGTGGCTAGCTATATAGCATTAACCCAGTAAGTTGAGACTTTTAAACATAGTTGATTGTACATTTCTGATCTTTTCCTTTAGTGCCACATTGTTTAGGAGACTAGCACAATTACCCTGAATACAATGAAGAGAATTATCCCATTTCTCCCAAAAGCTCTATAATTATCAGAGACAGTAATCGAGCTAGTCAACCTTTCCTACAACCTTTTAAAGTTGGAGTCACGATCCATAATCAAATTATAATGTAGGAAAAGGCAAACATGATTATGAAGGCTTGAATAATCACATGTAACTTAGTACCGACTTACCTCTTCTAAGCTCTTTGACCACAGTGATTTTTTCTTCAAGCTCTTTACATGTTTCCGTTGGCTCTTCAACTCTTGCCTTAGAATTTGAAGATTATCACCTATAAATCAATGGAGAAAGATATGGTTGAAGGAAAATTAAAATCAACATATAATTCATTCCAATAAACTTTACTTTATACAAAATCGCATGCTTAAACACACCAATACATGCTTGATCCAATTTGTTTGGAAGTACTAGAAAACAGTATGATCATAATTCATATAGTGCTAACCATCAAAAGAGAAAATGTCATAGCTTTTAGTATATATATACGGGTTTGATGGTTGTGAGGTGGCGGCTCATTTAACCAAATGAGCTACTAAGAGATACAAGTGGTGAGGTCCACACCTTTTGATGTGCCAAACATGGTGGGTCTTACCACATGGCTATATGGTAAGCTCATTAGCTAAATGAGCTGACACATCATACCCATTGTTTCATGTGTGTGTGTGAATTATATATGTACATGTATGTGTGTGTGTGTGCATATGTGTATGTATATGTGTATATGTGTATATGTGTGTGTGTATACATGTGTGTGTATGTGTATATGTATGTGTGTATGTGCATGTGTGTGTGCATACATATATGTGTGTGTGTGTCTCTATATATAGAGAGAGAGACAGTGTCAAGCTAGAATAAACTTAAGTTGATAGAAGCTCTTATCTACCAACTTTTCTATCCATTGATTTTGCTTTAAAATTTTGTGCTACACATGATGGCTATCTTTGAGATTTGTGTCTTAATGTGTATCACATGCTAGTGTGAATCTCAAAGCAAAATTAAACAATAAAACAGTTGGTGGGCAAGGTGCTTCTCTCAATTATGGTAACCTTACAAGCTACTTTATAAAAAACACTACAACAACCTCAACCATGGTAACCATACATGCTTCTCTTAACACTACAACAACCTCAACCATGATAACCTTACATGCTTCTCCCTCTCGAAACCATGGTAACCTTACAAGCTCACGAAACCATGGTAACCTTACATGCTACTTTATAAAAAACACTACAACCCCTCCACATCAAAAATCATGCTTGAATAACTAATCCTCTAATTAGGGTTAATGTTGAAAAATTAAACATATAAAAGATTATAAAACAAGTCCTTTCTATAAGAAAATACAAAGATAAATCACTTTAAACTTGAATATGTATTTAATATATAAATAAATTACTTCTAGTCAATAGACAAAAAAATATTGTAAGGAAATGGTCAAAATTATATGCTCATTTATACTTTAACTTCTAGTCAAAAAATTTGATCACAAAGTTGTTATCCATACTACTTGACTAGTAATAATAAAATAATATTTTTTGAATTCATTACAAAATTAGAAATTTTTTCCCAATTAATTAATTGTTTAACTATAAATAAATAAATAATATTTTCTAAAGAATAATTCAATAAATGTTAATTATAATTAAAATATCATTGTATTTGTAGAATTCATTGTACTTAACAACTATAGAAAAAAATTGTAACTCTTAATACCTCTAATAACTAGTTTCTTTATCATTCAACTATTTAATAATTTAAGTCGCCTAACAACTAAACGATTAGTTCCAACCTAAATTTAACTCTAAGGTATTGATATTTAGATTAGAAAAAACTAGGGAACAGGATTGCCATGAGAAAACAAGGGAGGGCCTGGATGTGGGAAATGGCGAATTGATGGAGGAAAAGATCGCAGGGGAAGAGTACAAGGAGAAGAATAGAGAAGGAAGAGGATTGGAGAAAGGGGAATTAGGAGATAGCTTTGAGCTCTTTGTGTGTGTGTGTGGGTGGGTGGGGGGAGGGGGGATGGAGGAACTTTAGAATAATGTACACTACATGAAACCAAACAAGTGTGCTACAACAATATATTCATTTTTATATTAGAACTCAAATAATATACTATACGTCAGATTAAATTGCAAAGATTTTCACCAAATATATGCCAGCAAGCTTCATTTGGATGCTCATAGCAAACTCAATTTTATGTATGTAGTGTGAAATTGGTTTAACTTTAACTATATCGTGCTTGTTTAGTGTTTACTTATGATATGGAGGGAGGAGGGAAAGAGCCAGTGTTTTAAAGGCGATGAGCCTTAGCAGCTCAGGCAAGACAATCTTCTAACTTAGCGTCTTGTGTATTACCAGGTGATGAATGTTACTAAAGCAAGCGCTTTTTATCGCCTCAGGAGCTCATCTTAGCAACTCATGACCTTGCCTTAGCGCCTCAGGCGCAGCACTTGCCTAGGGCTTGTGATGCAAGACGTATGATGTTTGTCTCTATTTTAAAATTTTGAGGGTGTGAAAGGTGTTCGATAAAGTAAAGTTTTTGTTAGTGAATTGATGTTTCTTTTTTCTTGGGCGATTTTTTGCCTTTTTTGTAATGTACTTTATTACCTATATCATTTGGCCGACATGCCACAAGTTGAACCTTAAAGTTCAAAGTTTGCTACTTAATAATCTATGTTAGCAGTACTAGTTAAGATTACTATTTAGTATTTGTTGCTTACTATTTCATTTACATGGTTCATAAGTTATTAGATTTGTGAACCACTTTTAAAAAGCAGTCTGGGCATCCGCCTAGGTGGCCGCTTAAACTTAAGTGGTACCTAGGCCGAGTCTTGGAAGCGCCTAGGGAGAACGGGCTGCTTACGCGGACTATACGGCGTTAGAAAGAGGTATATTGCTAGCTTAAACATAGTAATAGTTGAAGAGAGTTAGCTAGGTTAAAATATACCAGATATCAAAACTCTATGTCCAAGTCTATCTCATGCAAAACAGTGAGGATATGATTTGAATCTTCGAAAACGATCATTCATCTCTCAATGTTAAAACGTCTATGTGCCACTTAAGTGTCCACTTAGGCACTAGGCGCTAGGGCCGGCACCTAGCAACGCCTTGCGCTTTCTAAAACATTGTTGTGAACTTTGAAATTTTGGCACTAATTAATTTGTCTCATTGCTATTTATTGATATTCGCATATTATGTATAATATTTATGAATGTTTTGAATATTTATCGCCTTGGTTGACTCAGGCGATCACCTTTTTTGGCGCCCTTCGCCTTAGGCAACAACGGACCTCATTGCCTTGACCTCATCTTTTCCTTTTAAAACACTGGAAAGAGCACTACAGAATTCCATAAGAAACCCTTGGATCTAAACTTCAAGCAATCCTAATGTACAATCCAGCAACTCAAAACCCTTTTCATGGAATACAAGCACAGTTCTCAAGCATAATTAACCATGGGTGAGAGCAACTAGTATTCGCTTAAAATGATAGTAACATCACACAATAAAAAGATAGAACAAGTATATGATTAGACATCAAAATGGCAAACTACCAGACAAGTTTATAAGAGTGAAATAAAATAGTTACAAACCTTTCTGTACTGCATTCGAATTCTCTTCTTCTTGGAGTTTCCGCCGATAATCTTGTTCAAATCTATCTAGGGCATGTGATTCATGATACAGCTCCTAAAAGTAAAAGAACATAAGTGAATACTGATTATTTTGTTAATTAGAAGCTATTAAGAAGCAACAAAACATTAATCTATCCGGTTAAGAAACTTATATAACCGTTGGTGATGATCAACCTGTAAACTTGCAATCAAACCATGAGGTTATACTGTAAAGTAAAACCACTTCAGTGTCTTGATTTCTAGCATGTGTCATTTTTGTAACAGTTATCTAGTGTGATGTGATAATTCTCTTAGGCTCCTCACAATCATAATTCAAGGAAGCTCCATTCATGCAATGAGTTTTCACGCCAACATGAAGCCGTCTTGCATCGGTTAAAGGTAGAAGGGACCAAAATGTAGGTGAACGAGTTCTCCCATGTAGGGAAAAATGAAACTTTTCACATCAGAGTTTCAATGGCTAAATGAAAGCAGAATCTTTCCTTATACAGCCTAGGGAAAGGATTTTTTTACCTTGATGCACGAGAAACATGTGGCCATGTATTACTAGAAGAGAAAGAGGAGCACAAATCCAAGAAAATTTATGCAGAGAAAATATATGATAATTTGATTGACTAAAGATTTGAAAGCACGAGAAAGACAAAATGGACATTATGTCAAGAAGGATAAAGTTTGCAAATTCTCAGACATACAATAGCAAGATGGAGTCTCAATGAATATCATCATGTTAATTCTCTGAACAATAAAATATGGATGGAATGTGAAAATACACTTAACTATGATTCTTCTTCGAACAAAGGATATAAACGATTATTGGATCATTTACTTATCGTGTGCAAGAATCGAACAGAGCATGTGTCCCGAAAATGTAGAACTGTTTATATTTCAAACAGATGAAGAATGAATATACAATATCAATTTGGATGTAGAAAGTCCGCTAACTTGTATGCTAAGTAGCAAGCACAATTATAGTATGTCCTCAAACATTCAATACCAGAATTCCAAACAGCCTCCTGACTTACATCTGACAATAAGAACAAAATACTTACAGCTGTATTCTTAACCAATGTCATCATATGTTGCATCATTTCAGTTGCCTCTTCTTTCAGATGCTTTTGAGGTGTAACTTCTGATTCTAGTCTAGTAGCAATAAGGTGGAACAGAAAATATTGCACATCAAATGATGAATAGTGAATCCAGTCGTAATACATTAATTACATAATTGATTACTTACCGGGCAAAGTAGCGGTCTAGGTTATGCCACTGAGGATCCTTGCAACGATTACCAAATCTAACTACCTCTCCTGAAAATGTTTTCAACTCTTCCCTGTTGAATTACATCAGAAGCCAGTAAGCTTTTCTAGCGATGAAAGATAGAATTATAAGATTTCACACACTACAGCAGCACAAAGGTCCAAAACAAATCAAGTCTATTTGCACCTTTTGTCATTTGCAGCTATCCTCAATAATTCATCCATATCTTCAGATATTAAAAGCCGCACACCCTCCGAAGGAATGACCACTGCTTTCAAATGTTTCATGCTTTCTTTAGAAAGTGATTGCACGAGATTGGCACCTTTAACTATCGTGTTGGCAACCTCATAAGCCAGAATGGATATTTTGTTTCCTTTTATGGCTGTCCCTGATACAAAACTACTATTGATGTTTAACCCAGTCATGCTACTACCAAGGGTATCTAACACATCTACTGCTTTGCCAAAGCCAACAGTGCCAGCCCTTCCCAAAAGAGAACTCACTTCAGAAACCTGCGTCCAAAAGAAAGCTGCTAAGTATATTTCACCAAAGAATCTCAACAAAGGCAGTACATTTCACTCACTTTAAGGCCTTGATTACATTTATAAGCACTAGGGGATATCTTAAATTAAAAGCAAAAGTAGTCCATATCACAGATATACACGTATCAGCATGCTTAACTGTAGGCTGTATTTGGAAACAATAAAGCGCTAAATGATATAAGCTTTTACATGTATCCATAACCTCTGGGACTGCTTGGGAATTCATGTATAATTGAGGCTACATATATTGCAATTTACATGTATCCATAACCTCTTCTACCTCTGCTTTCATTGTTCAGTATCTGTCAACTAGACATCATCCCTAGCCACTGCTGCTATGAATCATGAGTAACCTTTAAGATACAAAATTGACGTGATCAATCAAGCACGCTGAGGTTCATAGTTCCAAGCTGCAACAGAAACATGCCATGCAACTTTGAAGCAAATTTGAATAAGGTCAAACTACAAAACTAATGAAGGTCATATCTTACATACACATTGAACTAAATTAGAAATGTCTGTTCTCAAATTTTTCACAACTTAAACATCTGCTTTATGATCATTGATGATGATGATTCCACTTCTAGAGCATTTATATGTAACTAGGTAAATCTTCTTAATGGAACTTACATATATGGTTTTGTTTAAACTTAGAAACAAAACACATAATAAGAATCATCAGTCAGTAGCTTCATAACCAGACGCCAAACAAGCATGAGAACTCATTGTATTCCATGTCATTCTGATAAAATTCTCCTGCATAGCAATAATAAAACAAAAGGCATCAACACTTGCCTTGGTGGTTTGCTTAGTTTTAGTTGAGCTCTCCGAATGAACCCTTGACAACTGAGGTTTCTTCGGCTTCGAAACACCCGGGTCCGAAAATGCGAAGGCACCACCTTCTCTAAACTCCACCATTGTTTCTTCAGCTGGTGGCTCCATGAGATCACGACCTCTGACACCATTGATGTTAAGAGTAATATCACTAGGGGATTTATCTACAGCTACTGCTCTTGAGCAAATTCCCCCCATTTTACTAATCTAACCCTATTGAACTATATCAGCTTGTTGCTTGTTAGTAGTAGAAGAGGAACTCTTGGGAATTACAACAAACGACTCCAATCCATAAACAAAGCCCTGCAAACAACTAGAACCAAAATCATCAGCATATAGGACATACCCAGATCAGCAAAATCAAATAATAATTAAAAATAAAGAAAACCCAGATCAGAAATTGAGTAACTAAGAAAGAATTAGAAAAATCTCACCTTTGGAGGGCAAATGGAGAGATAAGGGATTCAATACACAGATGGATCTATCAAGAACTGATCTTTTTGTTTCCAATGGCGACGGCAGGGATTAAGAGAGATTATGGAAGCGAGAAAAGAGATGGGTCGATTTGGATTCAACATGCAACAACTGAGAAAAATAATGAATAACGGTGATAATATAAATAAATATAATAATATTACTGATAGAAGGAAGAGGCTAGCTTACGTACTGAAGAAGAGCTAGTCAAATCCGAACTCATCCAAGTCGTCTCCTACTTCTTTTAATCTCTCCTAAACTTTTTTAGTTTGTTTTTTGAGAAAATCTTAATGGGTTTTTTCAATATTAGTCGCCCATTTCATATTCTGAAATACTCCCCCAACTCTTGCTATTTTGGAATTAGTCACCCAAATATTTGTGTTTTAAAATCAGTCTCCGAAGCCTTCATATTTTGAAATTAGTCCCCAAATATTTTAAATGTCTTGAAATTAGTCATTCTAGTTAGCAGCTGATTAAAAGATTTAGGGGACTAATTTTAAAATACTTTAAAAACTTGGGGACTAATTTCAAATATGAAGATTTTGGGACGAATCTCAAAAACAGTTAAGATTTGGGACAATGATTTCAAAATATCAAGATTTAGGAGACTAATTACAAAATATATAAGATATGGGGGCTAACATCAAAAAAACCCAATCTAAATTTATGATTTGTTACTATTAATAGGGTTAACTACTTGCACCTACCAACTGCTTCCTTGATTTTTTGGTTAATCGTCCATAGATCCCTTAAATATTGCATTTTTGAATTAATTATTCAATGGTATGTTTATAGATGGATCTCTAATTCGCAGCGTTGGCGGCACCGCTACGATCCTATTAGGACACGTTCCATAAGAGGCTATTCTCGTGTTTGAATCCGCAGCAAGTAAAAAACTCTCAGGTCAACGCCAGCCACGGAGCATGAGCGAGGATTAATCTCATCCATAATAAGGTGTGGGATACCTCGTGGGAAACCAAAAAATAAATATATCTCTTGCGTGAACTTTTTATAGTCAGAAAAAAGAGAAAATTGTCTTTTGACAACAGACTTCACAAGACTAAAAGAGTAAAAAAATTGATTTCGAGGTCTACATGCAAAAATTACATAAGTACTGCGCTTTGGTTCTTTTATCCTAAACTTTTTCTTTCTTCCTCTCCCTATTTCTAAAGGTTGATTCTGTGTAATGTGCTGATTGTGATAAATGACAAAAGCACCCTTGCTATGATGAAGCCATGGTTAAGTACAATGAAAAATTTTATAGACATAGATTTAAGGAAAAAAGTTATTGGTGAATGTAAAAGTTGTAGTTCTTTTTTTTTATTGGAAAAGTTGTAATTCATTTGTATTTTCAATTATGAAGATGTAGGAAGGAAACTCAATTCAAGGCTACTTATTCTTTTGGATACACTAGGTTGGATGCGTGTGCTTTGTACATGGTTAAATATCATGATTATTTCCTTTTGGTTTATTTCCTTATTGTGAAATATTTCTTTCAATTTCCCTATGAAAAAGTAAAATAATTTGTTGCCTACAAACTTATATCGTTAATTAAAAGTATTAAAATTACCATAATTATTGATGTCCTGGGACTCAGCAGCGAGATTAACGAGTAATCCCGAATCAGCGACGGGGTTGGCGATGATACGGAAGACGAAGGTCTCCTCACCTCCTTAGATGACCGATCCCTTGTTCAAAATAAGATAACTACAAAAATGGGCACGTTAGAGGGCCGGAGTTGGGTTCTCCGATGATTCCTCTGATGATCAAGTCAGTATAGAACTTGATTGAGGAATCAATGAACTGAAAGTAGTTCTAGGTGTACAACTGATGAAGTTAACTGGCCAGAAATGGTGTACCTGGCCCCAATGAGGAGCGGATTGAACCGGCCTCTTGGCCATATGCGATGATTCCATATTTATACCCAGATGAGGGGGGGTAGATGCGTAACTCTAGCCAAATCCAGACTGGCAGCTGAATTGGCAGATAGTATATAGGTGTCGGCTGCAGGTGAAATGAATTATCATTGAGCTTGACGTGATGGTGATTGAGAAGGCGTGGTGCTGACGAAGTATGGTGAGTCATGGAGACTCGCGACAGAGGATAAGATGACGATGGCCAGCTGTTGGCGATGAGTTTGAGGACAAATAGCCTCTCGACTCGGCTCTGCGAGTGGGATGACAAGTACCGCGTTTATTGTCGGCCTCGCAAGTTGTCGAACCAGCCTTGAGCAAATGAAAGGGAGGTCAACTCAAATGATGAGGTCCAGTGAGAGTTTGTTACGACTCGGCCTATCTCTAAAAGTGACGAGTGCCCATGGCACTCGAGTCGCCTTGGCTGGGGTTGAGCTAGTCTGATGATTACTGCTGATATAGGACACTTGTCGACCCTGAAAGGATGATTAATACTTAGGTGAATTATTAGCATAACAATGACAAAGGTCAAAATCACATGGTCAATTCACATTAAGTATAATTTATAACAAATAGTACATGAAGGTCAAAATCCTTTTATGAAAAACTATAAATTTTTATGCAAATAATTTGATTCTCATTGCAATCCTATGTTGTCATCTTATAATATGTACAAATTCACTGTATCATATCCTAATTTTTATACCCTATACAATTTAATAATTTAATAATTTCTTCTTTAATGTGATTCCCCATGAGGCTAACAGACTCTAAAGAAAGAGCTAATAACCATGGATCCTAATAATGAGAGTTTTTTCAATATAATATATTTCTATTAAATTTATTGATGTTCTAGACCATTAAAGCTAACAAGCTATGAAATGACTAATTGATATATTTCTTGCAATTCAAATTTTTTTGACATAACTACCTCAGTTATACCTGCTATCAAGATTC
>JBAKGM010000412.1:7044985-7069213 GCA_037177215.1 Asparagus racemosus | reverse complement strand
ATACCATCTAGTATTTTAATATATAGAAATACGTATCAGAGCAATTATACGTATCAAAGTATTTTAAGATAAAATACATATCGAATATACAGAAATACGTACCGAAAATCACGGGTGTTACAAGTTAGTACGGGTGATTGAATGAAATCTAGGATTTTCTATTATATCAGATAGCTTACCTTGATCACTGTCGGCTTTTTCTTTTATACGAGGGTCGAAGGGCATATTGGTCACGCTGACTGACCTGGGTAGTGTGTCAGCCTTAATCCCACGTGTGCTGATTGGACGATGTGACAGGGACGTGCGGGAACTGTTGCGTCGAACAGTGCTGACAAGTGTCGGTTGAAGAGCGGCGTGGGGATGCGTACTGTTCCAGCAACATTAATATGAATAGGACCTATAGAGCGCTTGGCCTTAATGGTCCGAGGTGCCTTAAATACTGTGTGAGTGGGGAGAATCAATGCACTGATATGCTATTAATGCGACGTCGACTCGTTGTCGGGGGCCAGAGTTTGGTACAACTGTCATTTAGGAATGGGCGCTCAGGTCGACTAAGCAATGACTCTTGTTCGTCCATGAGAGTGGGTGGCTAGTGCGGCTACTTATATCGCTTAAACGGGTGGACGACCGACACCATACCTCGAGTCGTCCGTGAAGGATGGACCGACTAACACCGTCTTTCGTGCCGTCCACGATGGAGAGATGGGCTAGGACCGCTTTTCGAGTTGTCTGCGAAGGGGAGGCCGGCTAAGACCACCTTTCGTGTCGTCCACGAATGGGAGGCTGGCTAAGACCGCCTCTCGTGTCGTCCACGAAGAGGAGGCCGGCTAAAACCGCCTTTCGTGTCGTCCACGAAGGAGAGGCCGGCTAAGACCATCTTTTGTGTCGTCCACGAAGGGAAGGCCGGTCAAGGGTAAAGCTATTCGAGCTGTCTATGCAGGTTCGGCTGGCGGAAGCCAACGCCTTGAGCATGGAGATTTATCCTAATTTCCAAAATTAATAATGGAAAGCGTTAGGACCATAACAAGTATTATATCTGATTACAAAATGTTGGAAAACAACAAAATACCCTCAGTTATGCAAACCTGAGGGTATTTAAGTGTAACTTTTACAAACTTTGGGGTATTTAAGTGTCAGTTTTTAAAAGTTTAGTGGGTTTAAGTTCATATTTTTAAAACTTTAGGGCATATAGGTGCTACCAAAACTAAAACAAGTGAGGGTATGTAAGTACAAATTTTAAAAACGTTAAGATCTGTAAGTGCCGCCAAAAACAAGTGAGGGTATATAAGTGCAAAGTAGGGGAAACTATAGGGTCTTTAAGTGCAATTAAAAACCTATAGCACGCAGTGCAGCAGTGGTGAGTTGGATGTTGGGAATGCAATGCAATAATTAAGTTCAGATGTTGAGGGTGCAAAGGCTAGCAATTCACATGTATGTACTGTTTCAATCAGGCATTAAACTGATACTTCCAGCTAGCAAGTATAATGTGCACCACAATCTTCTGACATTTAGGAGCAAGTATAAAATGTTTTCACGTCTCAGTTAGTTTCTTTTGTGCATAATATGTCAATTTGTGTAAAGCTCAGGCTCATATCGCTACATGATCTCTATGTTCAAATGTTATGATGGGATACTTCAGATATCGATTATGAATGCAAATATACTCTCATATCGGAAATATTATATAAAAAAGCAATGAGCTCAAAAGTACAAATTAAGTTCAAGACTAATGCCATCAACTCAAGTTTTCAGAACACGAACTGCACGGCTGAAAGTTTTATTTCTTTTCATCTTTTGTATATGCGTAATATTATTTGTCAGGGAAAAAAAATATGAAGTAGGCTAAATTGCACTAAAATACCTTATGTTTCACTAATGTAGCATTTGTATAACCTCACTTTTTTGGAGTATTTATCACCCTAAAAGTTGTTTTAAATTAGCAATTTAGTACCCTTTCTGTTATGCAAATGTAAAAAATTTCACAGGAAAGTTCCCATATAGCATTCACATATTAATTTTAAACAACTTTTAAAATTAGTGAAAGATAAGGTATTTTGATACAATTTGCCTATAAAGTATCACCATACTCTTCCATATTTTTACTTTAACTACTAATACCATTACATTCTGTACTTTTTTTTCTTCCTTTCACGCACAGTAAATGATTTATAACAATGATTCCTAAAAAATTATTATACAACACTTTTTCAACAATAACAGTTAACTATGCTGAAGAGAAGAAATTTTCTGCTCATCTAAATATGATCTAAATTCCTGATAGAAAAAAAGGGAAAAATCATTTGAAAATGATGATCTCAAGGCTAACTACTCCCTAGCAAACTCCTCATCTTTTTTATTCAAGGATGGATCATTGTCTTTGGATTTATCAGGTTCATTCTCCTCTTGCAACCTAGCTTTATCCTGCTCTATGACAACATTAATGGTTTCATCTGTTGTGGGCATTTCTGCAACTTTAACAGCCTCTTTCCCCTTACCCCATAGAACCATGTAGAGTCCAATCACAATCAACGCTGCTCCAATTATACTGCAAATAAAAAGATAGTTCAAGAATAAATGAGTCACGTAATCAACCAGGAATGTCAAAACAAGGAAAATATACATTTATACATGAATCAAGAAAAACTTCTATGACTAATTAACAAAAAGTTCATAGTGAAATACTTTACACATGAGTTCATTTGTAACAAAAACATTTTGATGACATGCTTGAGTTCATGCTGAGTTGTATTACTTACATACAATATATACCAGAGTTCATTAAGACGCAAACTGCATCCAAATAAAGGGGGGAAATAAAATAGCATACCTTCCAACATGTAATTTCTCATCAAGAAGAAGAGAACCCAAGAAGGCGACGATCACAACCATCAAAGGATTAAAAACAGATGCATATAGCGGACCTTTCTGCTTTATACACCAAGATAGCAGAGTGAGGATCAAAGCCGATGCTACTACTCCCTGCACCGTATATAATTTGTTACTGTTCTTTTATTGTTTCCTTAAAAGATATATGAATACTAGTCTATGTAGAAGTCAAGGAAAGTTTTCTATGGAAAATTAACCATACCACGTATACAACGGTCAATAACCTAATGTCAAACCCCAATCTCCAATGATCCCAATGCCTATCCATGCAAAGTGCATAAACATTAGATTGGACCGCCGCCATGAAGCACATCAAGGCCGTAGTAGAGTAATGACACGGATACGCTTGACTCACCTTAGCCTACAAAATCATAAAAACTATAACAATATTCAGCATACAGTCCAAATGTAACACAAGGTAGCGTCATCGCTTTAAAATCACCTGAATAATTAACCAGATTGCATAAGAGCAACAACTGACAACAACCAGCAACGAACCGATGACATGATTACCAGACTGTTGGTGGATTCCTCCAATATCCTGTGATGATTTGATGAGATAGAACTTTGATGAAAATAGATTGATGTCGGCTCCTTTGTAGAAAGTGAGAGTCATGGCTCCTCCAATTCCAACTATAGTTCCTAGCACCTTTGCTTGTCCTGATACTGATTTTATACCTAATTTCTCCAAACTTTTGTAAGAATAGAGGACAAATGTATGTGAATTAGTGTTTTTTGTGTAATATTAATGTGAGCTTTTGGGTTAACTGAGGATAGAGTCCTTGTACTATTGCCAAATTGAACTTACTACCATGTAGACCCCTGAAAGAGTTCTATTGTTGGCGTTTGTTGCATATAGACACCGTGAGCGAAAATCTATTCTCGAAGACAGACCCACCGGAAACAGGTCAAAAAATTTTGACTCAAGGGGTAAGTTTGATAGCAAGTTCAATTTGACGCTAGTAAAAGGGCTCAATCACAACTAACCCTACCAAACTTTTTTTTTTTTTTTTGGTTGTAGAAAGTACCCGAAAATAACTGCCATGACAAAAGTGATTCCTGGAATGAGGTTATTCATAGCCGTGGCAAAGGTCGCTGATGTTAACTTAACACCCACGACGTACAAATTTTGAGCCAACGTGCCACTGCCAGAAAAAAAAAAGAACATAACGTTGTTATTTGGATATATGCTCGTCGATAACGAGCAACAAACAACTTCTTATTGTCTATCAACTACTAGACGATAAATTCGATTTTGTATCATTAGCTTCTTTTAATGCACTATGATGCACACATCCTATTCAATTTTTTAGCTCGTCGGTCTGGATTTTTGCTTTGATTCATTCAGGTGAAAACTGTTTTTAACTGTCTTTTTCTTGGATGTAGATGCTTAATTCAAGCTAAGATTCTTGTTCATGTCTTAAGAAAGATCAACAAATATTGCCCACCTCAAGTTTTAAAGGCATGAGGTTTGAAAAGGAAAAAGAATATTAGATGTTTGCTGTTAAGGACCAAACAAATGAAGAGAGTCAAAATGGGAACACTTAGAAAGGCATTCAACCTCACCCTTTCCCTAGAAAGGGAAGCTTAGAATGGCCCGACAACTACTAGAGGCTTAAAGAAATATCATTAATGGCATATTAAGATGCCAACTATTCAACCACTAAGAAAAACAAATTTTCGGTGATAAAATTAAATAAATATAAATTTGACTTTCAAGTATAAACAACGGGTCTCATGTGAATCAAGTCTTTATCTCTCATTTCTTTTTTTTTTAATACATAGCGTCAATAATATGTGGTACAAAAAACAGAATATATATTCTTTAAAATGTGTAATTTGTTTGGAAAAAAGAATGTTACCCAAATAAGCCACAGAAGAATGCTTGCATTAGGAGTTTCCAAGTCAAGCTCGGTCGGCTTTTCCTGCAATCAAAACAAAAAAACTTTATGTACTTATAGACAAATTATCAAGTAAATTTAAATTAATTCTACCTGACATATGGATTTAATTTTTATCTTTTTTTCTAGATATCAAAACCTCAAGCTCTAGGGGAAGCTTAAAAATTCTAATCAATACTAAGTAATATTCAAAACCAACAAGTGGATTATATAGGATAATTTGATTTTTATTTAAAATAAAACAAACAAGAAACAATAACATCAACAACTTTTTATGAACTATCAAATCTAAGTTAAAATTCTTTTTTGCATGATATCTAAACGGTTGCAGTTCAAAATAACTAATAACATCTCCTTGTAAATTCATAATGATGCAATGGCCGTAATATTAAAATTTTTTGAAGTACAAATCTTATCGGAACACTCGCATACAAACAAGGTGTTCTGAGATTAATTTCAAAACTACCCTTTTTCTGTACATTACCATGAACGAAGCGATCTACACAACAAAAATCAAGAAAAAAATCAAAATAAAAACTTCTAAAACCCTAAAAAAATATTTAAAAAATTACTTTTCAAGAAAGAAAGCAAGGGGACCCAAGAACGCCGAGGCGAAGAGGTATCGATAAGCAACAAGGATGCTCATATCCATTCCATCATTGATGGCAAGTTTGTAGAGAATATTCACCCCTGCAAACGCTAACTGCACCACAACCAACCCCATTGCTGGCTTCAAACTTTGCCATAATTCCCCCATATTCAAATTACTTGATGTGAAGAGAGATATCTCAAAAGCAAAGAAAATCTCAACTTCTCACCTCAAAAAACTTATATCAAAAGGGTTATATTAATAGAGAGAGAGAGAGAAAAGAATGAGAACAGGTCTTTGGTTGGTTTGTTATATAAACGATAGGTTTAAGGAGATTTTAGAGAGAGAGAGACAGAGAGAGCGAGTCGTTTGCATGCATTTGTAGAGAGAGAAAGTGTAGAAGCTTAATTGCAATCAAGTACCTTATAGTTTTCACACTTTACACTTATATACCCTTAATTGCTTTTGACAGCTAGCGCTTATATACTCTGGAGTCTTTAAAATTTGCACTTTAGTATTATGAGTTATGTACAACAATATGAGAATTTAATTCTCCTTGAAAATTCTCACACGACAGTCATGTGCTAATTTTATAACATTTTAACTCATAATACTTTTTAAAACTTATTGTTAAACCTATCAGAATCGTATCTTAAATTAGAATTGGAGTCAACTGACACTAAAACACAATAAAAAATTAAAGTGTATAAGTGGTGCGAGGAACAAGTGAGGGTATATAAACACAAAGTACCGGAAACTATATGGTATATAAGTGCTGTTAGAACAAGTGCACAATAAAAAGAAAATATTTGCGAAGACCAAGCACGAGAATAAACGATAAGCAATCACAGACACAAAGATTTTACACCACTAATCTAATTTGAGCTGCGTCCACGGCAGAAGCGTCATAAAAAAATTCTCACTATCAAAAAGAGGAAAAGGTACAAAAACTCACAATGACAGCCCTTACTTTATAAGGGAGATTTGACAAATCATAAAGAAAACCCTCTCATTAGCCCATAGTTAGACTAAATCCCATCCGTCCAATGAAAAATTTTTTTTTAAAAAAACTGGTGGCTCTGTGATTCCCGAGTCCGAGTCGCGTGTGACTAGGCCTGCAAGAGCCGTAGCGTCCAAAGTTTATCAGGACTTAAACGTAAGCATCATATCCCACTAGCAATGCGATTCCAGCGCAAAAGAGTTTATTGTTAACAATAATTAATTATTAAGGTCTTGGGGCACTAGTTCCAACCCCTTTAACTTTTAGACTTTATCAGAAAATCCCTCTTAACTTTGAGATCTATCAGAAAACCCTACTAGTTTTGGGGGTTTTCTGATAAAATGTAGGGGTGTTTTCTGTTAGTGATCCAAAGTTAAGGGGGGTTGTATGATATTTAGCCTAAGCTATCTGTAGAGAGAGAGAGAGAGCGCGCGCGCGTAGAAGCTTCTGATGAGCTGGCAAAAGCTCTTGTAAGTTTGGAGAGTTAAGGCGAGGCGTCGTTTCCCCGTACGTGTGTCAGAGGGGGTGCACACGTGTGAGCTCGGCGGTCGGCATCTGTCGCGTTCAGGTTCGACTCGTTTCGCCGCGTGTGAGGCGGGAGGTCAACGGACCCCGAATCTGCATGGTCTGGATTTCATCATTTTCATGTGCAACATTAATCTTTCCTGCCTTTTAGGGGCTGTCTCGGTACGTGGATTAACGCGGATGCATTTGCAAGGTAACGGATTTTTGGAAAATTCATAATTAAAATTGTATTTGTTTCTGATGGATACTAAAGAGAATTTGCATAAGGGATAAAACTCTAGTTAGATTTTGTTTGGTTATACACGGATTTTGTTGAGAATATGTGACTAAAACTCTCAAATCCGGTTAAAATGAGCGTAATTTTAGAGAAATATATTTGACGCATTTATTCCACGTGGCAACTCCAAATTCGTGTATAAAAAATAACTAACAAACAATGTATTTGTTAACAACCCTTAATTTTTTACTTGTCCGTGCATAGAAACAAACAGACCCTTAAACGGTTCGGATATATTCGAATGACTTTATACCGTATTTAAAACGGATGTGGAAACTGTAATTAATTTTTGAAATTGGTTATATATGAATAAGGTTCTGAATTTTTGGTCAGATACGGATACATTGGTTAAAATTTTCAAACATAGATTTGGATGTTCAGATTTGGATACGGATACGAACACGTATGTTGATTTGGATATGAATTTGGATATGGATTCGAATTCAAATTTAGATGTTGCAAAGTTTTTGAATTTTTTTTATAACAATTCTGTTTTGGGATGTGGTCATTTACTTTTAGGTTATGTGGATTGTGTGTTATTGAGGTAAGCAATTGTGCATTTTTTGGACTTATTATAGTTAGATTTATGTTATGCTATAATTTTATTATTTTATTAATAGTGTTTAAGAAAATTGTGACTTTGAGATGCACTTGCATTATGATTATTTGAGAGTTGAATTATTTTGATTGTATTAGATATTGCACATTACTTTCAAAAACGATATTTAGCAACATAATTTGCCTATTTTTCTATATAAAATAACACCAAATTAACGTCAAATGTTGATATTAATATAATAATGTTGCAAGTGATAGGGAAAAAAAGCCATATTGAAAATTTAGCTTTTTTACGGTATGCGATAGGTTTCTATAAATTTAAAATTTTATGATATTTTTCTCTAACAAATATATTTTATGATGCTTCTGTGAAATTAATACTTTTCTAAACATTGTCTGTACACAAACTGGTCCGTTTCATTAATTAGTGCAACAAATTTGATGTCCATCTTTGAATTGATGCATAAATCATTGGAATAAAATGACCTTCTATACTCCCTTATTTATTCACTCTTTCCGTTTAAAATCACCCCCAAAGGGGAAAAAAAACTTTAATCTGGATTGGAGGCAATTATTTGAGCCGTGAGTTGTGAGAGTGATATTTATATATCTCTTGCTGACATACTTTTTTCAAGCAAACCTTTTAATGCTAGTAGTTGCTACTTGATGACAGCTAGTTGTTGAAATATGTACTTTAGAATGCATATTAATAGCCTGCCGCGGATGATCCAGACAGTTAGGAAGTTTCAATATGTCTCTCACAATATTGTGTTCGATTTCAGACCGGGTTATAAAAAAATGCATATTAATATATTGGCACGATTCTCATTATGAACAATCTGACTCTAAACAAACTTTTATCCAATTTAAGCTCAAATTTAGGATTTAGTCTGGCATTACCAAAGGGAAACCTGTGTTTAGCCCAAAGAAGCAAAGCTTTGGGTCTCATTTTCTCGCTCAGGCAAAAATATACCAACACTAACTTTATTTCTCTCCAAAGAACGGCTCCCTTTAATTCTTACTAAATTTATATCTCACACATTCTAGTATTTGGAGACTTTATTAGTGACTTCAACATCAGAAGGCAACATGCTAGCTCCACAAAATTCGAGATGTCAGCCTATAGGAGATGCTATTAACTCTCATTAAGCACAGTGCATCAAAAGCAATTGCACAGATCAACAGTGACTTTGTAGAAAGAAATCATGTCCAATCCCACTGAGCTCCATGATACGTGCTTGTGGCAGTATACACTGATGGTTGTCACTTTCAGGGGTTAATTGCGGATAGACCCCCTGTGCTTCCATTGTCGCGGGTAGACCCCCTTGGATTCTCAAGCTCTGGTACTTTTGCTCTAAGACGGGCTACATAAACCGAAACATATTGCGGGGGTATATGAGAATCCGGGGGGGTGTATGAGCAACAATGGAAGTACAAGGGGTCTATCCGCAGTTAACCCTACGCTAAAACACTTTCTACTGTTGGTGCTCTGTACTGTAAAACAACAACATTGCTTCAAACGTGAAAGCGCACACATCTAATATCTGTAAGTGATCTTTTCATATCTAGAGACTCAATTGGGTACATAATTGCATTTACGCTTCAATATTTACAGCTCCCATCATTGTGAAATTTACCCCTAGTTCAGAAAGTTTACTTTAGACTGCAGTCTGCACGAGGGCGTAGAATTTAGACGACTCCAGAGGGAAGACGTAGCACCAGTTGCCCACCGAAAACGCTGTCATCAGAAAACAGAAGTTGAGAAAGTATCGTCACTTGGAAATATACCTTTTAGGAAGGAAATTTGCGGAATCTAACCTCTTCATGTAGTAATAGCAAAAATCGGCGAGGATGAATGTTTGAACAACTTCAGCAAGAAGAACCAAAGAGGGCCACATGCCATAGCCCAAGGCAGTCAACAAGCGTCCATGAGTATCCAAAACCTAAGAAAAAAAAAGAAAAAAGATATTAACCAGCAGCTATGATACTGGTTTTGTGAATGAGGAGTTTTTGTAAGAACAAAGAGGCAAACTTTAAACGTTGATTAAGGTTATAGTATAATCCTCTTTTCTTTCAATAGGAGGAAAATCACAGTTGAAGTTCACAGTGCTAGATAAATGTTTGGGTAAATTTTTCACAAAGTCCCCGGAAATTCGTGTGAATTTAGACGACTTGGTTTGATCAACTGAATGGTGAAGAAGTTGTCTAATTTTGTAACTTGGTTTGATCAACTGAATAGGAGGAAAATCACAGTTGAAGTTGACAGTGCTAGATAAATGTTAGGGTAAATTTTTCACAAAACCGCCCTAAACTTTCAAATTTTCCCAACAGAGCCCCCCTAAAGGTGTTAATGGATCAACAAACACTTATTCCCTACACAATCAAAATAACGTTGGCGACACCATTATGGGGTCCGTTGGGAAAATTTGAAAGTTTTCGTGTGCGTGTGCGTGTGCGTGTGCGTGTGTTTTTTTTCCTTTCTTTTTTTTTGTGGGTTGGGATGGTCAGGTTTTTTTCTTTATTTTTTTTTTTGGGGGGGGGGGGGGGTGTCTTCTTAGAGTGTTTCACTGCTGTTCGGCTAAAGCTCTGAGTTATTAGGTATAACCTACTCCAATGATCCACAAAGTTTTTACCTTGCTCACTACTACCTTTCCAATAAAGAAGTAAATATGAACAGTGAAAAGAAAGTAAATTTATAAGACTGATTGTATATGTAAAATATTAGTATGTTCTATGTCATGTTTAATGGGCTGGATTTCAAATTTCTATGGCCTATTTGTGCACTTTGCACTTGGGTCGTGCATTTTTCACATAGAAATTCTAAAATTATTCTTGCTCCACAGTTACAATATTCCCAATTTAATACAAGCTTAACTGTTTGTACATATGTATGCCATCACAGAAGCGACGTTTTGTTGAGGCACTTGGACAGTTTATATTCTCGTGAATTACTTGCTAGAATTGTCATTGATGAAGCTCATTGTGTAAGCCAATGGGGACATGATTTTAGACCGGATTATCAGGTAAGAACAATCAGAGCTCTTAATGCAGTTTATCATTTATACATTTTGGAATTTATTATTTCATTGCTTGTATTTTGTACTATGTCAGGGCCTTGGCATTTTGAAACAGAAGTTTCCCAATACTCCTGTGCTGGCCCTAACTGCTACAGCAACCGCTAGTGTCAAGGAAGATGTTGTTCAAGCTCTTGGCCTTGAGAATTGCGTCATTTTTAAACAAAGTTTCAACCGCCCAAACTTATCGTGAGTGTGATGTGCAAAATAATTTTAAGTGTTAGTTTTCAGCAAATCATTAGGATAAATTTTGCAGGTATTCTATCATGCCCAAGACAAAGAAGTGCTTGGATGACATGGATAAATTTATCAAAGAAAATCACTTTGATGAATGTGGCATCATTTATTGCCTTTCAAGAATGGACTGTGAGAAAGTGGCTGAAAAATTGCAGGTTCTACCCTTTCTTAAGTATAACTGTAGCCATACATAGAAGTTCGTCTTAGTTTATGAAATATTGTTGGAAATAAACTCTTATATGTCTTCTTCTCTCTTTCCATTTGTGCAACATTTTGTCCCATATATACATCTTTGACATGATACTCTATGAACCTGGCTCAGTCTATTTTTGTATCATTTTGAGATGACTACCTCATTTCTAGAAGTTGAATCATCCTCTCACGGTCATTGTGCATTGAACCAGCTTTGGGATTGTCGCTGTGGTATGAGTGAGTTAATTGATGGATTTCATTGGAGGTCAGTAGTCTTCTTCCAAGCAGAAGAAAATTCGTACATGTTTTTCTCTCAGGCACCGAGGTCAAAGAGGAACCCTTAAAACTCCAAAACTGCTAGTCATACCATCTAGATATTGTAAACTTCATTGGTATATTTGCTCTCTATCCACACCCAAACTTATAAATTATAAAATAAAACGTCCTCTTGTGTTAGATTTGAAGGTTTTGAAAACAAGGCCATTGTAGACACCCGTGAGCAGTGGCAGAGGGACCACACAACATCTGGGTCTTTGATTGATATGGTCACAGTATCTGAACCAAAACCTTTTTTTATTTCCTTGCTCTATCTTGTTAAACCTGAATTTGCCTTCATCATTTCCACTCTCTTACACTTATCTTGTCAACAACTATCATTCTTAAGGTAAAAAATGCACATTCTTGAGCTTATGAAAAATGTCTAGAGGAGTAGTTCTTAAACATCGTTTCATCCAAATCTCAGGAGTTGACAAGAACTCGTAATTGCATATTGCCTTGCCTGTCAAGTGCGTTATGAACTTATGATCTTTCTCAAACTACTTATGACAGTCACTTTGATTGATTCAACCCTGGCCAATCGATATAGGCAACACACAGATTGTAGCAGTTGTTTTTGTATCCAGCTAAGCCACACATTAAGTATGTTGTCTGTAACATGTACTGTTTGTGTGTTTTTGATAATTGAAATTATCAAAATCAATACCTCTGGTCTATTTATGGGTCTATGTTTATTCCTTTCGAATCATATTGTTTGCTTTCAGTTTTGGTTAAGGATATGCTCATTGTTTTAGGAATATGGACACAAAGCAGCATTTTACCATGGTAGCATGGATCCCCCTCAGCGAGCTTATGTGCAAAACCAGTGGAGCAAAGATGAAATTAATATAATATGTGCGACAGTGGCATTCGGGATGGGTATTTATTGATTCTTTTTCTCTCTAGATTTGCTTAGCAGCTATTAGGCACAGGATACTAAAACATTGTTTCAGGTATCAACAAACCTGATGTCCGTTTCGTCATTCATCATTCCCTTCCAAAATCCATAGAAGGCTACCATCAGGTAACATCCGACCATATTCACACATTCGCGCATCTCATTTTCGAAGAGTTACAGGAAAAATGGTGATGGGAGGATATTGATTATGTAAACCATTTTTTTCCTCATTTATAAGGAGTGTGGACGTGCTGGTAGAGATGGTCTTCGTTCATCTTGTGTATTATATTACTCTTACGCTGATTATGTAAGTCAAAGACTCGATGCATCTTTCTTTTGCCTCTTCTACGTGTATTTTTGCACACTTGAAACTTAGTTCTGGATGTTATTGTTCTCCTTTGATGTAGATCCGAGTCAAACATATGCTCACTCAGGGGGTCATTGAGCAAACTCCCTTAGCGTATGGTTCAAGACGGGGTGTTTTTACAAACAATGATAGAGTACTGGAGACAAATATTGAGAATCTTTTGCGGATGGTATCTTAATTTAGTTCTGCTATTTTTTCTCTCTCCAGGAGGACATTTGCAGAGTATAATTTATTTGGTACAATAACTCTTACAGGTCAGCTATTGTGAAAATGATGTAGATTGCCGACGGCTATTGCAGCTTATACATTTTGGTGAAAATTTTAGTCCAGAAAACTGCAAAAAGACTTGTGATAATTGTTTGAAAATGTTGCATTGGATTGAGAAAGACGTCACAGATATTGCTAAGCAACTGGTTAGACATATAATATAATTCCATTTCTTTGCCCTTGCCATTTCTTTGCCCTTGCCCCTCTAGCAGTTTAATGCACTCTATGTTTAGAAATTTTGTTATTACTTGCTAATTATATGCCTCCATAAGTTTGATACGAATGTCCGCCTTTATGCAGATTGAACTTGTGAAGTCAACAGGACAGAAACACTCCTCAGCACACATTCTGGAAGTATTCAGGGGTTCTTTGAGCCAAAATGTATGTTGCTAATTTAGCGACATTTTTTTTAATACTCCACTAAGTTGATTGGCCACTTATTCAGATTTGTCTACCATGTAGATAAAGAAGTACAAACATGAGACGCTCAGCCTGCATGGAGCTGGTAAACATTTAGCCAAAGGTGATGCTTCCAGAATAATGCGCCATTTAGTTGTTGAGGACATCCTTGTGGAAGATGTCAAGAAAAGTGACCTTTATGGATCTGTATCATCTATCTTGAAGGTATGAAATCTGAAGATTTTGCACTTTCCGCTTGTTATAATTTGTTTCAGCATGGTATTTGTCAGCCATTCTTATCCTGCACGGGTGTTCTGTAATGCTCTTGATCTTATCTGCAGATAAATGAGTCTAAAGCATATACTCTTTTCTCTGGAAATCAGACTATTGTTCTGAGGTAGTCTTCTGGCTTGCCTTTACACACTTTGTTCACTTCCTTGATCAAGATCTTTCTTTATGTATGCATATATATGTTTGCGTGCGTATTGCTTCATCCTTCAACAGAAAATTCTCTCTTTTAAGGAACAGAAGATTAGTGAAAGAATTTGAATTTTTCATTTAAGGCATAATAAACATGGTGGATCTCACTGACATTTACATTTATGCATGAGAATTATAATACTTAGCTACGCTCTTCCATCACATTTGACTTGATGGTGCTTGAGAGTAGAAAATGTACGTTGTTGATTAGGCCTGTTATTGGGTATGGCTGGCTTTGGTTAAAAAGCATCTGCCAGAATCTGTGGCTTGGACTGGACCCTTCGTTAATTTTTAGCATTCGTCTGAACCAGATATTCTGACACATTGTCCTTTCTATTTACCAAATGGTCCAGATCAAGGGGGTTCTTGGTTTTCCACTACAAGAAGGATTATAAATTTATAATCATGACGTAAGCAGTCCAAAGACTACAGGCCTTTTTCCTCTCCCCAGTTCACATGTTTCAGAGCTAGATTAATTGTATTTGGTTTCACATCACTTGTCAGTTACACTTTAGAAAGATGATCATTATGCATTTAACTTTGCATGTGTGCCATATTCAATAGCTGTATAGCAATTCGATTTTCCTTAAATGATGTCTGGATAATGCACCCTCATGCCTTCCTATCCTATAGGTTGGCTGTTCAAACTCCCTTCAGTGTGTTAAGTTTCAAATATCGCCACAAAATCTGGTGTATATGAACTGGAATTTGTGGATGTCAGGTGTTTAAAATTTTTTTGTCGCCCTTCGTGTTTAAGCTGTGTTTATAATGTACTTTCTTAAATCATCTGCTTTAACAGTTTCACTTAGTAAATGGATTCTTCAATGTCATTTTCTCTTGCTGCACACTTTCTTCTCTCTCAACCATCTTTGGCTCATTATGGTGAAAGACATCATATGATTAAAATTATGTCGGCATGGCTCATTCATTATTAAGGTTACTGTTACTAGCATTGAATACTGATATATGAAAAGCTATAAATTTAGGTTCCCTGCTCCTGTGAAGCAATCTAAGGTGACACCAGCAAAGGGATCACTGCTTCCAGAAAGAAGTCTTCAACAGAATGAAATAAATGCTCAAGTACAAAGTGAAGTAGACTTGGTATTGCACTCTTTCCCTATAATAGATCTTTAATATTGTTAATTTTTAGTATACTATTCTGAGAAAGAAATTCCCAAGACTGGAAGATGACATAAAGGGGAAACAAACCCACAGCCTCTGATTTTTTATTCACGTTTTCTAAATATTGGTTCTTTCTTTTTGTTGCAGAATTTATCAGCGAAGCTTTATGCTTCTTTGCGTATGCTTCGAACTATACTTGTAAAAGAAGCTGGTGAGGGAGTCATGGCCTATCACATTTTTGGGTAAGTTTTTTTTTTCCTTGTGTCATTTATTAACCTTATGTTCTGTATACAAAATTTGACCCCCGGCTCCCGATGATTCTTCCACTCTACTTCAGAAACGCCACATTGCAGCAGATTAGCAAGAGAATTCCAAAAAACAAAGAAGAACTTCTTGAAATAAATGGCATCGGAAAGTAAGATCTTTCTTTACTGTTGATCATACGCAAAGCATATATCATTGATATAAGAGTGTGACAGCCAGGATTTGTGTCAAGTTTATTTTTTCCTTCAGATCTATATACAATGTGTCCACTTTAGATAAATTGGCCTTTTAACCAGAATGCTACTGCAGTCGATGAATATTGGAAGACTTCCTATGATTCATTGCCTTGAATAGTATCATACTACTTAATAATCCACTAGATTTGCCAAACACTCCAGATTATAATCCACTTGGATTATAATCCACTTGGATTATAACCCACGAATGGATTATAATCCAAAGTTCCCAAACATGCTCTTAGGACTTTTCTTTATTTTATGTTTCTTTTCTTGTTAAATTTCTCCTATGTGCGTAGGTATTCTACAAGGTGTATTAAGTTCTACAAGGTGTATTAAGTATAGGACATTACACCTTTATAATCAGTGAGAAAATAGAAAACATCTTCTTACTTTCTTTTCTTTCAATGATGACTGAAGGTATAATCAAGAATTGTGCAGATAAATATGCTTACATCAATTTATTCTTTCAGGGCAAAGATAAACAAATATGGTGACCGAGTTTTAGATACCATAGAATCTACAATCAGGGAGTATCAGAAGACAGTGAAGAACAGTAGCAGCGGTAGCAGCAATGAGAGTGCAGATGCAGCAAAGAGAAGGAGAGAATCAAAAGGGTCCAACTCCAGTGTGCTCGATGACGATTTTGCCCCCACTACTTCTCAGTCCAAGAAACGAGGACCAAAGTTGGGGTCTAATAATATATCAACAAACTATGAACGTTGTATAGATGTTGATTTGGATGGATATGAAGAGGAGATTGAGGAGTCTGCTTCAAGAACGAAGCAGCAAGAATGTGGCAGAGTTTTGCCTCAGTGGTCAAAAACAGCAAGCAAACTGAAGAATGGTTCTGTCAATAATTTATTCAAGGATTATATGTTCAAGAAGTAGTCTCATTTCTCACTTCAAATGCATGAAAATTTTGCTACTAACTTCAAGGTGTGTGGTTCGCTAGATTGTGCCGTTAATGGAGCTCTTTAATTTTGGTTGTAGGTTGCTTAATGTTAATGGTTTTAGTGGAGAAGAAGCATCAAGTGTACATTTTGTATCATATATGAAAATTCTATTAAAATGCTGCTTCATTTGTCCTTGTGAAAGAAAGAGCTATCATCTTCATCAATGCCTTCAAAATCTTTCAAGATTTTCTTCACATTTGCAATCATTTATAATTATCATCTTTATAGTAGAAGCTTGATAAGCAATACAGCTCTTGATCACATGTCTTCATTTCAAGAAAGATTTTTTTTAAGGGCCCCTTTGTTCGATTTCCTAGAATTAAAGAAAAGGAAATAGGATAAGAAAATCATTAAAAATTGTTTTTCACTCATTTCCTAAAAAAAAGTCATGAAATGGGTTTCCTTAAAATTGAGTCACATCATCTAATAATATGGTGACAATTCATCTCATCTTTTTTCTTACTTTTAGGAAGTGAACCAAACAAAAAAAAAGAGTCTATTATAGAAAATATGTTTTTTATAATTAATTTTCTTTTTTTTAACCAACCAAACAGCCCCTAAGAGGAGAAGGTGACGTACCGTGAAGGTGCTGGATCAACTGGACCCGTTAGACTGCTTGACCGGCTTTAGTTATGCCTCTACGGGACTGTCTTGTATGCAAACGGAGCTTTGGCAGTAAGTACTGCAAATGAATTTATATTAAAACTGGTTGATTTCCAACATTGTAATTATGAAGATATAAGTGAATTTGCGATTCGTAAAAGCAAATACGTCAAATGGTGAACTCAATTTGGTTGCTGCCTCTAGAAAAGGAAAATAAAAATAGAAAATTATTCCACCAAACTAAAAAATGACCTTTCCACAGACACAGTGAACTCGCGATGGAAAGGGGTTCTTCGATATCAGTCCTTTAAATCTATAGTATTTTGATATCGAAAATTGAGATTAGGCCCCCAAACCTCATTAGTATGTTGGTATTAGTCCCTCTGGTTAAGGGCTATTTGATTTGCGTCAGAGTATTTCGTTAACATTAGCTTTCAGGGTGAACCAACTTTTATACCCCTTTGGTAACAAACCGAAATCCAATATCCATTAGATTCATACCCAATTAAAACCTCAAAACCCGGTTCAATTACAAAACCCAAGCCCACTTCACCCCCTCCTCTCTCCCCTCTGACCTCATGAGCTCCACAACCAGCAACTGCAGCTCTCCAATTCCCAGCGCTTCGTCACCGTTGCCATCGAAATGTGAGGTGGCGATCTTTGTGGCGGCGGAGGAGGAGGAGGAGAGTAAGAGATCGGGGAGGGCAACATTTGCTACAATTTATTTTATCGACAAACCAAGTAACCCCTTTGTGTTGGCATGTTGAGGACAGATTGAAGATAATCCCTCTTTCACTAATTGTGGGTGACAAGTGGTAGTAAACAAGTTGAATGGTGATAAGTATAAGTGATATTTTTAATCAGTTAAACAAGGAGGGTTAATTACCCCTGAAATTGATGAAACACTAGGTCTTTTTCTATTAGGATGTAGTCCGTACAATATCTCTTGTTTGAGTAATAACAAACTCTCATTTGGGACTAATATTGGTTTGAGATGTTATAGTACATGTAAATACAGGTATGAGACGTGTAAAAGGCGAAACGATGTGAAAATAAGCTCAAAAGCTAATTTCAGCACAACTACCATCGATAGTAGGTCATTGACCATTGATGATGCAAAAGTCCAAATACATGAATATCATCAGTGGGCTTCTCAACCATCAGTGGTCTCTTGACACCATCGATGGTCGAGAGGCACCATCGATGGCAAAGTCGGTTGATTGCATATTTTCATGTTTAATCATAGCCGTTTGTCATCCAGAATATCTCCAACCTTTACCATATTTAGGATACCTCTTTCCTGATCTAATTGTAAGAGTATAGCATTGAAAAAGAGAGAGAAAATAGGAGGAGTTCTAGGGCTTGATTTTGAGAGATCAAGTTGAAAGCTTTGATTCCCTGCAGCCTCATCAAACTCTTACTCGACGCACACAACATCTTGGGGTCATTTTAGCGAGGAGAGTTGCCCTTAGATTGATCTTCCTTACCGTTCTTCATCAAACTTCACTTATATTTTTTGAGGGATGGTTTGTTTTATCGAAAGGGATGTCAGATTATTCTTTTCTTATGAGCTTAATTGCTTTATGTTTGGTCTTACTTTGAACTTCTTTACGACATACTCAAGTCAGTTGAATTAAGGGTTGGAACTAGTTAGGGCTAGGAGTTACTTATTGTGGGAGTTAGGTTAGACGACTAGTTTTTGGTAGATACCAGGGTGCGTTCTTGTAAGCATACTGAATCTGATTTGTGATGCAAGTGAACTCTTATCATAGTGAGAAGCCCTTTTTGCAAGAAGGAAGAGTGGACGTAGGATTGTTTATCTGAACCACTATAAATCTCTTGTGTTCTTGGTTGATTGCTTTTGGTGATTGTTATTTTGTTTCTCTCTTTTATTTTATATTCTTCACTGCATATTCTGAGTTTTGGCGAACAACGGTAGCAGTCCCCTTCACCCCCCCCTCACATCCTCTATGCTTGCATCTCAGATCCAATATTTTCAACTTTAAGTCCAAAATTTTTAGACTTTGGATCATAATTAATAACTATCTAATTATGAAGATTATCTTTGCAAATGTTATCTTTTTCTAATTGATTCCAAATATTATTAACATCATACGTTTACATATATGAATTTTACTTATGCTCGGCCTCTTTATTGTCCTCGCAGTGTTACAGTTTGGTTAAAGATCCTCTAGCTGACCATTCACAAAGAGTTTTTCATTACGATTGGAGGATTGTTTTTGGAGTGACATGTCGGTTCTTATGGCGTTGGAGAAATCAACAGAACTTCGAGCAAAACTTTGTAGCTCGGCATGACCCGATTCTAATTATTTCGAACAGTGGACTTGCTTTCGCTGTCTATTCATCGATTCCTTGAATGAAATTGGATTGTGCAGCGGACAATTCTCGTGCGGACTGGTTGGCGAATAATGGGATTCTACAAGATCAATATATGTCCTATGACAATATTCTGACACGTACATTCCATATTTGTGGCTGATCTCCTTGGTGTTTCTATTCCGTTCAATGATATGTGTGGTGTAGTTTTCTTTTCTTTGGGCTATTACAACCCCTTTTGTTTGAAAAAAACCTAATTATCCACCCATAATGGAGAAGCAAGCATCATTTTTTCCCCCTAGAGTTTACTATATGTAACTTCTCCCCTAGCTCTTCTTACCAAATATTTTAAATAAAGGGTTATTATTGGTCCCTCCAATCTTCAATAATTACAAATAATTACTAGTTAGTCCCTCAAGTATTTGAAATTGCTCATGAGTCCCTCAAATCCTAGGATGCCTTGCAATTTTATTCCTTGATGACCAAAATACTCCTTGGTTTATGGTTCCCCAGAAATCCCTCTTGTTCAGAAAAATATTAGCTGAGGGGCATTTTGGTCACAGAGGGACCAAATTGCGTTGATGTGAGGAAAATTGACGTATGGTTTGTGAGAGGTAAGGATGATTTTGAGGTTCCTTAATCTCGTCTGATGGCTAATTGTCTAGAAGAAGAGTGTGTTGGATTGCGATTCCCTTCACAAAATAATAGAGATTAGAGGCCCCGGAGGTTGTTTCCTCCAGCATGCCCTCCGACGCCCAAGTCAGTGACTAGTTGGTTAATCAGAAGAGAAAAGTAGAATGTAGTCTTTAGGGTTTTTTGCATACCTTAGAATAGCAAAAATGATGCTATTTATAAGAAGTTTGTGAGGGTATTTTGGTAATTTGACTGACTAGTTGATCTAACGTTGCGCTGTTGCTTTACACGTGTTCGCAACTAATTGGTCGGAGGTGGAAAACTGTACATATCCCATTTAGTGTGATGGAGACAGAATGGCAAGATTGCGGGCGCCGTCCGAGGAGTCATTGTGGTGCCTAGTTATGCATTAAATGCAATGGCGACTAGGTGAGGAAATATGGGCGTTGAACTATTTAGCATTAAATGCGAATACTGTTGACAAGACCATTGGTCATTCCTTATTTTGGACTTCTCCCTTGCCAAACCCGACTCAAAGACGCCCTTCAACTTGACCTAGGCTCAACTAAGGAGTTCGACTTGAAGACGCCTTTCGTCTTGGACTCGGATCGCACAGATGAGTTGGCTAAGTTACAGTTTAGACTGGGGTTAGGTATGTCAACCATCTGTTCCGTCCTACTAAGCCTGCCACGTGGACAGTTGAAGGACATGGTAATTTTCGAGGTATAACAAAGGGTCATGAGCAATTTCAAAGATTTGAGCATCTAATACAGAAATATTGAAGACTTGAGGGACAAATATTTAAATAGCCTATTAATAAAGCAAAAAATTCACAAACCCCCCTAAACTTTGAGGCTTTGTTTTTCGAGCCCTCTTCAACCTTTTTTGCCTACCAACCCCTTGAACTTTGGGGTGTCTTCCAAACACCCACTAAACTCTCAAAATCTTTCCAACAGACTCCCCAGCAGTGTTAACCGTATCGCCGGTCATTGTTTTGATTGTGCGGCTCATTGATTTAAGGGGTTTTACATGAAAATCACCTAAACTTTTCCCCAAATTGATGGTTACCACCTACATATTATTTTTTTGATGAATACCACCTTAAATTGCTTACATTCTTTCAATGTCACACCAATCTTTGTTTTCAGCCTAAAAACTGTGTGATCTGACTAAAATACCCTCCAACACCTCATGTGTAAAACACGTGCCCCCCATTAACTCACCCCAACCTAAACCCAAGTAACAGAAGGCACACGAATCTCACGTGCCTTCTCTTCATCCTCTTCCTGACCTAAACCCAATCTCACTTCGACATTAAACCCCCTCTCCTCTTTTGAATCTTTGGTTCTTAAACCCCCTCTCCTCTTCTTCTTCTTCCCTAAACCCCATCTTTGTTCTTGGTTACTTTTCCCAAGTGTTTTTGAGTGATAATTCAATTTTCAATGGCTACTGAATATTCAACAGGTTCTTCTTCATATTCTCATGGAAGATCCATGGACGTTTTGTGCAAATGAAAACTGAGGGCTTCAATGCTAACTTTGAAGATTGAAGCTAACCCAGGGAGAAGATTTTTCACTTGTCATTTCTCAAGTCCTTCAATTTGTGATAAAAGATGTAATTTTTTATGTGGTATGATGGTGAGATTGTTGGGAGGCCAAGGGAAATGATGAAAAGTCTAATTGCTGCGAAGAAGAAATTAAAGGAAGAGTTTAGAGATGAGCAAGAAGATGGAGGAGATGGAAGATGACCTGAAGGAGCTTGCAAATGAAAATAATCAACTGAAAATTGAGAATCTTTCAATGATGAAGGAGATGCAAGAGATTAGTAGGAGAAATCCAAATATTATTCGCATCTATTGTAATTGTTGTAATTGTGTTGCTTATGTTTGTGATAGGTGATAAAGATTAGAATGTAATTGTGTATTGTCAATGAAAATACAGAAAAATTTGATGTTTTTTGTATTTGCTTATGTTTGTAATTGTGTTTGATGTTTTTTGTCACAATTTAATGTGTTTATGCATGTTAGAGCAGATGATCACAAAGCAGATGATCACAGATTTGACATTTCATCGTTACCACCTAAACTTTTATATCTATTATGGTTACCACCTTACAAAACACAACTTGATATGTATCCCACCTTACCTTTATAAACTTTTGACATGAACCACCTGCTATGTTAAGAAATTCACAATTTCTACCAAAATTTTGAAATATGTACCAAGCATAACCACACATGAGATATTAGCTGTAAAAAATAGAACTCAAATCACAAACCTGCCATAATGACTGAAATATATGCATCATTATGTAGAATGTCATAATCAAACTGCAGTATATGTACAAACCACCTAAACACTTAAATGTTTTCGTGGATACCACCTTTACTATTAACAATCAATGCATATACCACCTTTTAAGTTCGGGTATATCACAGATACCACCTACAGTTTACAAAATGTGGCCTAAACATTTACACATGTCACCATAAGTTTCTAAAATCATAGATAACCAAAATTTTCTAAAAAAACTGAAGGAATCAATGCTTTCATGCAGGCTTTGCTGCAGTTTTTTCCCTTGTTGCATTTGTTGTGCTGCCTCCCTCACTTATGCCACAGAAATGTAAACATTACCCCTTGCTGCATTTGGTGCTGCTTCTGCTAGAGTTGCTGAGTAACCTGGTGTGTAGTCTTATGTGGGTGTAAATGCTTGTGAGAGATTGGTGGTTGTCATAGATGGAATCTATAATTAAGACAAGAAGAAAAATATAAGGTATTATCAAGATAGAGGCTTATTAGGTACATGATTAGATTTATTTACATGACCACTTTCTTGAGTAGCTCCTGTATTGGATGGTTGTGGCCTCTCATGGCTAGTACCTTATACAATGAAGATAAATAACTATTATTGTCAAATCTAAGTTTAAAAAAAAAGAAAGTATACACAAAAATGAAATACATGTGAGATATCATGCGAGAATGAGGCCTATAACCACGACAATATTTACTCACCTGACCACTTTCATGAGGAGCTCTTGTGTTGGATTGTTCTGGCCTCTCTTGGCTAGTATCCTATATCATAAAGATAGATACCTATTGTTGTCAACTTACAATTTTTTTAAAAAAATGGTTAAAAAATACACAAATATTAGAGATAACAACTTAACTTCTCATAACATGTACAGATAACATCATAACATGTACAGATAGCACCTTAACTTTTCATAACATGACATATAACACCTTAACCTTTTCTAGTTTATGCATATAACACCTTAACTTTTTTCCAGTTTATGCAGATAACACTTTAACTTTTCCCAGTATATATATTTACCACCTTAATATTAGTTTTCTATCAAGTCCATGTAATCAATTATACAATTTAGAGTATTAAAAATATTACCTTAACAGTAGTTTTCTAAAAATTAGTTGAAAATACACAAATATTAGAGACATACCCCTTGAGATAGCTTTTTTTGACCTACCCCATTTCTTAGCTGGAGCTTTAGCTTGGGTTGGATTTTTGCAAGTCTTCTTGTTGTGCCCCTTTTGTCCACAATTCCTACATCTACTTTGCAACTTTTTCCTTTTCACTTTTTGGGTGGATGTAGCTTGCTCTCCAATCTCTCTTCTTCCTCTTTTCTTTGGTCTACCTGGCATAATTCTTATTTGAGGAGGGTCTGGTTCAGGATAGCCTGTCTTGGGCCATTGCTTCATGCCAGGGAGAGGTGAGATTCATGGCATAAGCTAGAATATAGGTCTCCTTTGTATATAGCTCATGCACAAAATCTTCAACAGGCATTCCAATTTTAACCAAAGCTGCAACTTCATGTATGCAAGGTAAGTCACCGAATTGTCATTTGTTACATCCACATCTTTTTGCCCCAAATCCACTATGTAGGTATCATCTTCTTTATATTTCACTTCAAATTTGTCATTTCCTGTAAAATCAGTCTTACAGTGTCTAACCTTAGGCTGGAAAAATTTCAGTTTAGCAAATGCCTTTGGCACTGGAAGCCCCTCCATCTTAACAATGCTCTCTTGTTTGAGAATGAACCTCTTCATAAGCATCCTCCTAATGAACTCCATACATGTGAGAATTGACTTGTCCCT
>JBAKGM010000412.1:7004877-7017760 GCA_037177215.1 Asparagus racemosus | reverse complement strand
AAGTGTGCTGAGGACATTCCCATCAAGTGCTAGAGTTTTGTAATATGATGTTTTTGTTTTGGGTAAATTGAGACTTGTTGCCCCCCCCCCCCCCCCTCCCTTCTCCCGGAAAATTTTCTGGATCCGCCACTGGATGAGGACTATAGGTAAGCTCAAGAGAGATTAGATGGACAATTAATAAGAAAATAGGTTTAAAATTTACTTCATCTACTAGAGAGAATCTGCAAATATTCACCTGCTAAAAGAACATTTTAAATTTGGTGGTTAAAGCCCCTTAGCGCTGTCAACCTTTGATATGGTTATTTGCTTTACTTTGTGACATAGCATTAAACTTTTCCTTTCATACATGTGTTTAAAATTTAAAATTTTCTACTGTGGAGTGATGTTTTCGAAGTCCATAAGTGGATTTAGAAGTAACTTTGCTTCATTCACATATTTGTTTTCTTTAATTCCCTATTTTCTATGATTAGGATACCACGATTGCAATATTTGCATTAATTTCTGCCTCAAATTATCAATACATAGACTATGGTCATGATATGATTTGGGCACAAGCTGAAACTTTTTTTCTGAAGCTTACAGATCCCCTCGTTTTAGAGGTCGTTCACTTGCACTGGAACTTTAAAGGTCATCCACTCTCTTAGCCTCTACAGACACTGCAATTACTTTGTTTGAACTTAGAGATGCAGTGCTAAACTTAATGAGAGAAAAACACACAAAACTTTTGAAACTTTGCATAATGCAGCTAATAGTCAAACAAAATAGCCCTAAATGGCTAAATGATAATAGTCATATCATATTTCATTTTTGTATAAAATAACAACATTTATAACTTTTTGCTTGCTTACTGATAATAAGCAATACCTGATGGATGCTACAGAGATAAGCTCGTCTCCCTTCTCCAAGACAACTGTGTAAAATCCTTGATAGTTCAAGCGTGTAAAGTTCAATCTGCAGTTCAAATTTGCATTGCAAGCCACCCATCAGATAGGCAATTCAGTGAAAAAGATAACTTACATTAATAGCATGCTAAGGGGGAAAAAACCATTTAAGCATAAAATTAGTTCATGTTCTCAGCTGAAGTACTTCAAAAGCTTAAGTTGATGTATTACACGCTAATAATGTATATTGTAGAGAAAATACAAGAATCAAAGTTATTATTCATCTAACACTAACCTCTCTTAAATAGAGATTAGGAGGATATTACAAAATATATATGAAATAAAATCGTATCCAATCACATCTCATAATATCCCACCTCAATATTAGCAACTTTTCCACATGGTATCAAAGCCTTCTTGATCCTAGAGAGACCTTTTTCTTTTTCCTCGACCTCGGGGTCGCCGAGGGGTTTACTACCTCCATGCTTCCCCTCGGCGGCTACAACAACACCTTCAATGGCTTTGATGCTATGTGGAGAAATAGAGAAGGCAAAGATATCATTCATCTAACCCTAACCTCTCGGTATCGGGGTTACTATTCACTTTTCGCATCTTTGGTAGTTATATGCAACTGTCCTCTTTCAATGTTGTTTTACTGGCATACCCGCCTTGGATTTCTTTCTATTGGCTGATCTGTCTAGGATTTCTCTCTACTGGCTGACCCGTCTAGGGTTTCTCTCTACTGGCAGACTTGCATAGGGTTTTTACTGACTGATCCGCCTAGGATTTCTATTGGCTGACCCGTCTAAGGTTTCTACTGGATATGACTAGAACTTTCTGATTGTTGACATCTTCAAATATTATGGACAAAGATGACATTACGAGGCTCTTGCAACTAGCTGTTTTAGAGTGTTAGATATTGTTGGTATTTAGATTTAGGAGATGTTATAAGATATTGTTGAGATATTATGAGATGTAATTGGATATGATTTTATTTCATACCTATTTTGTAATATCCTCCTAATATCTATTTAAGAGAAGTTAGGGTTAGGTGAATGATATCTTTGTCTTCTCTATTTCTCCACATATATCAAATGATTTAAAACTTAAAAGACTCCCCTTTGGTTTACTACATTAGAAAAGAACTTGAGTTGATGGTTTTCAGGGGAAAAAAGATAGAATCTTAAATAAAAAAGGAGAAAGGATAGAATCTTAAAAGAGGAAAAAGGATTGAATCTTAAATAAAAAAATAAAAATAATAAACTAAAGGAGCAAAACGGAATCTCACCCCCAATTGTACAAGATATGTGGAATCATGTTTATGCCTGCCCTTGGGTCGATCATTGGCATAAAGCATTCCTCCATAATAGTTAGAGCAACTGCTAATTTTGCATGACACTCTGCCATAAGTGCAATCTTTTGTGCAGAGTGAATCTTTTGATCCTCATGGTTGCATTTCAAGATTGTGCGATAAAATCCATCTCCAATACAAGTCATCTCTCCAATGCGAGATTGCAAACCCATATAAACCTATATCAACAAAAGACAGACAACTAAGATATATTATATGAAAATAAAGAATACTATTGTCAATAATGATGATACTCATTAAAAATAGGCACATCAATCACTTTTCAAGTATACTAGTAGACAAAAAAATGATGATATTGCACATATGTGGGAACAAATGCAATATAACAATTTTTGTTTAGGCAGGCTGACAACATAATAATATACAAATTATTCAAAAGCTAACATTTTCTTCCATTAACCATCACATTTGACCTCTTTTCCCAAAATAGCATATTCTTCCTGGAGAACATACAGCAATATAATCATAAAAATGCCTGTCAAACCCTGTGGAGAAATCAGGAGCTAGAAGAAAGTACTCATGTGCCTATGCTAGTTTCTTAAAATTAAAAGTGTCAGAATTTTGCATTTCCCCGATAGGTTAGCCTTTAATTTTACTCAGTCGACAACTCTGTATTTGGTTTTATTTCTGAAGTATTTCCAAGCAAGCACCTAACATGAATAAGACAAACGAACATTTTTCATTCAATAGGGGAAGCTTCGGGAGGGAGGGATGATAGAAAATTACTCTTTTTTTTTGGCACAGGCCCCCTGGGAGTAAAATGGGCAACGATTAGTCAAGTCAGGCAGTGTATGTGTTAATAAAATGGTTTAGCTCAATAAGTTGAGAACCCTCCTCATATAGGCAATCAACCCAATATGTAAACATGTTAACAAGCTTAAGAAAAACATACCTCCTGACAAATTTCTCCACAGAACCATGAATCTGATCCTACTTCCTCTTCAGATAAATCCTTCCCCTTTCGGCATGTCTGGTGATCTGCAATGACACAATAAAATAACTGGAGGTGCTATTCAAGAGGATAAAGAGGTGGTATCTGAAAAACAAGGGTAAATCATGTATCTGAAGAGAGATGCTAATTACATCTTCGAAGAGATAAAAGAGCGTGAAAAGTTGTTATTTAATGCTTGTTTCACAAACGCTATCTAGTGACCAGTTAAGTGAGGGGTAATAAGGATTAACCCGTCATTAATTTGCCAAATGCAAGAAGTCTATCTGAATCCGCCAAATGTGGAAATGACAAAAGGATTAGGATACCTCATTGGAACAGGTTAAATTAACTTAACCCCTCAAAATAAAGGGTTTACTAATCTGACCTTTTAGATGGATTCGTGAATAACCTCCATTTATATATGAAGTTAGGATAACCCGTCCTTTCCTCAAACTATTGACTGCACATAACTGATAAGCTAGTAAGCTTGTGCACCTCCAGTTCTGTATATATTTAGTAAAGGAGACAGTTGAGATCATGCAATAAAACAAAGTTCGGGAGCAAAAGAGATTACACTTATGTTCACACTGTGAGCATGACAAGGCAACCGAGCAAGTTGAAGGCTCCATAACAGTGATAACGTCACCACAAACAGGACAAACACAATGAGGGCAATACCAGCTTCCTTCTGGAAGGTCCTGGAGAAAACAAAAGGTTTAGGTTAAAATACATAAAGTTAACAACTAACATCATCTAAGAGTACCCTATGAGATTGGAATTCAATACATATTAGGGTTAACAATTGACAAACTATCTATTTGCATAGATATCACAGATAAAGCGCGACAGTTGGTAAATGACAAAAGATGAAAAAACATGTATTTTTAAATTGAGCTATTTATCTATCTCGAATGGTTCATCAAAGAAGAAACAAGATATAACCTCCAAGTTTTAGTGCTTTTTTTTTTCCTTTGAATAACTTTAATGGTTGGGGTGAATAACAAGAAAGATTTAACTTATCCTGTTCAAATCTAAAGTCCCCAAATGATGTAGAAGGTTTTGCAGCCCTATCTGGACTAATTAGTTAAAATTGAAATTATAATGTTATCTCGGGCAGAGCTTTCTATTTCAGTGTGAACATTAAAGAAATGAACTATTGTTGTAAAGTTCTTGACAAGAGCTACAATATCTTCACTGGATGTAAGCCTATATATCGTGAAATCTTACTAAGAAGAGGGTCAAATCCTTGTTTTTTTTTCTTTACAATTTTTACAACTTGTTGTCACTAATTAGGATTCCCAATCTTTCTATTTTTAATGAGATTTGGCAAGTCAGTCATTTGTTTGTTCTTTTAGATATTGGCTAAATTGTATTCTGCTATTTAAGTCAGTTTTTGCCCTAGGCTTATATAAGGACATAGACTGGTTTCGGAAGACTTGATTAAATTAAAATTTACATAGGTTTTTCTTGTATGTGGACTTAAATTGCTTTGTAAATGACAGCCTTTAAATGGATTCCAAATGGCCTCTCACAATTGGAAACTCCAGTTCCAATCATTTTTTACATTTTTCATTTGACAACATTGTCACTGCACCAAATATTAAAAAGGATGTCATCTTAAAGTCTGTTGTCGTAGCAACATTCCAAATTTGCAACCTTCCAAATTAGGAGACCTAAACTTGCTAAAGTAAAAAAATATTATGATAATGCCCAAAAGAAATTACAAAATTAGAAAACCCCATTCCAGATGTATGATGTCTAGAGATCTCGAGAAATAAAATTTAATGATTGGTGCAACCTCCAAAGAAATATCCTTCTGCTTTTGAAGTCAAAAGTTCAAGAGCCATTCCCTCGGTAACATCTAGAGACAAGAAACCAATCTGATCTTCTTAAGCACGCAACTCTACTGGTAAACTAGCTAGAAAACACAATTATCATATGGTATCTTCTTAAGTAGTCCCACATTTTGTATCCTAGTAAGCATGAGTTCATCATATCTTTGGTGGCATCAAGATTATCATATCTCACAGTAACTAGATAATTAGTGGACAAATATGACATATCAAGACAACATTAGCTCACATTATACAGTCTACCTTCAGCAAAAAAAAAAAATGCTAGGTACTTTCAAGACATACTTGTTATAGTGAATAATGATTTATTACAGACCTCTGAGGGCAAGCAATCTTGATGATAAGAAGACGGACACCCATCACAGCATACTAATTCACCACCATCTCCACACCGTGTGCAAACATCATCATTTTGATCCATCTCCTCAACTCCCAACATCGGCATAGAACCTTTTCTTGCCTTGTACTCAACAGACCAAGCCTCAATCTCACATAAAGTGTATGTTTTCATCGAATCCAAGAAAAGATTAAAAGATGGTTTGTGCATCTCAAAGCCAGCATGTAACTTAAAATCAGAGGCACAAAAGATCTTGTCGCAGCACAAGCATAGAATTCCATTTCTCCTGATCAGGCCCTTTTTCACTGCAGCATTATCCAGTGAGTTACGGTATTCAATGGTATCATTTAAAGAAATAACTTTTCTCTCAATCAACCAGCATAATATAGTTCTTGATTCCAGGGCTACTTGATTTCCACCTTCTTCAGTAGTTTGTAAAGAATAATTAGAGCCTCTTGTACGGCTTTCACGCTTTCTATAAGATCTGGACCCGCCTGATTTGGCAGCGGAATTAATATCATCACCAACATATTTATTTGCTAGAGGCTCGCCATTTACAAGACCCACATCTACAATGGAGTTGTTCTCACAATTAGATATAGATTGGATCCCTCTATCATTTAATACATGTGCTGCTACATTTTCTTGTTCTGTATCAAATTTCAACATGGTAACTCCAGATTCATCCTTTAGTGGTGTAGGCGGAATGTCCTTCACCTTTCTATTTCTTCTGGCTGCTGTAGTTTCTGACTTTGCTGGCCTCTTGCGTTTTTTCTTCAATGAGCGAGCTTCTGTTACATCATATGTGACACTTTGTACTTTGAGAGAATCTTCGAGATTTGATGACCTGAATTTGATATTCTCTTTGTGAGGAGCTGAAAATTCTAGATAGGTGACCTTATCGTGATTAAAGGCCTCTCCGTAGTTTTTGCTTAATAGTTTTGCTTCCGTGGCTTCAATTTCTGCTATTTTCTTAGACTTCTTCTGTCTGCGACTTTTAGGTTTTTTTGAGCTACTTGCCACATTATCATCTAAACTGCGATATTCATGAGAACCTGAATGATACTCTTCATGTTGCAGAGAAAAATTCATGTTATTTGTGAGGCTCCTGCTATCTATACTGTAAATAAAAAAGGTTCCTGCGAGGCTCGGTTGATAGAGAAAAGGTTGCATCACTTGCGGCATATTAACTTCTTCTGTACCATCTGCAGTATTAAAGCACAGGGTTTCCTGCAGGGGATAAAGATACAGTACTTGCTCTTCTTGCTGAGAATGTACAGGTGTCTGGTTTAGTACAAATGACTTAGAAGAATCTCCCCATAACAATATATTTGGCTGAATCTCTTCTTCTGACTCCTCTTGACAAAGTTCTTTGTTAGAGTCTTTTGGTTTGGTTTCAGGAGTTAAACAGCACGTCTTGTCATTTTCTTCAAAATTAAGAACTTTTCTGACATTGTCACCCCTTATAATAGTAGAATCCTGAGAAAGCCCTCCTTCATCAATTTTCATCTTTTTACATGGGCGAATTCCTGAAGGAATTTCATTGGGATTAGAAGCAGCCATATTATCCTGAATTGTGCAATGTATGAATTTATTTGAACAAGACACTTCTGTATCTCTAAGAGCATAAGATTGTGATTTATTTGAAAATCCGCCCTTAGATGCTTGACTTCTTGTTTTAGTAGCTGAAGCCTTGCCTTTAATTTTCTCTGAGTTTCTAGCAGAACATCCTTGTCCAATACGCCTCGCTAAGCTCTTCAGGCTTCTGCAGTGTACATATGCATCACTGGGAGCTTGTTGATTGCCATATTCAGAAACCTCATATTTGCCATCGGTTATAAAAAATGGTGCACCTTTTGTTTTTGTGATGATGTTCTCACTTCCATTAATAATTGATACTGAACTGTTCACTGCCCTCAAAGCCCCTCCTCCTCTAAGAAATGTCATTTTTCTGTCCACACATACAACAGCTACGAAGGGATCAAGAAGCTGCCATTGAAGGAGATGAGACAAGTTGAGAGTTTCTTTTTCTAAGTAGTCGAGAGTATTCATCATGTCAACATACAACTCATCGATATTAAACCATTTTCTCCCGATTTCATCATATTTGGAGTTCGATGCCTTTGCATAAAGACCCTTGCCACACATCACCCAAGCTTTCGAGATAGAGTTCACAGAATCACCACCAGGCGATGTGTATGTGAAATCAACAATATCACGGATTCTCCTTTTGCGCGTCTTGATTTTCCATCCAACATCAGTAAGAAGATTGTATGCATTTGATCGTAAACGACCAGAATCCACCTTTCTGGGGTATTTGAAATCTTTGGCCCTTTGTTTGACTAGAGATCTTCGTATTTCTTCAAGATTTGGCAAGGGATCAGGTTGAGTATCAAATTTAATTGGTACACTAGCCAAGTGGAGACTAGACACTATGCTATGACCGAGAGTTTCAACTATACGACAGGGCACTTGTCGACAAACCCCTGAAGAATTGCCCGTACTTACAGCATTACCCTCCAATTCATCTGTATCTTTCGAAGTCCCAGATAACACAGAGTTGTTGTGTTTATCATCACAATTGGTTTGGTAGAGAATCTCCATGGAAATTTGGTGTTCAACTTTCGAGCACTCGAGCTCATCCTTTTCCAAAAGATCCACCTCTTTCCCAAACAACATTCTCATTCTCTCCTCCTCACTGATTACTTTTCTATCTTGTACATTTTCTCCAGCTGGTTTCCCCAAAAACATTTTGTTAAAATTATCACGAGGTGACCCGAATTTGGACTCGACTGACCCTTGATTCTGAAACATTTTTTGCTCTCACACTTGCATGCAACCCAAAAAAAAAAAAAAGGAAGAAGAAGAAGAAGAAACCGTATCTTTTAATGAAATTAAGAAAAAAGACCAGTTCTTTGAACTCCTGAAACATAAAAAACTCAGTAAGAGCTAGCAAAATGGCATCTAAATTAGAAGCAAATGTAGCATCGTTTTTTCTCAAACATGCATGGAATTAAACAAACTCAATATAGCTACAAAATCTAATGATAAATGAAAAAGACCCAATTCTTCAAACTCCTAAAACATCCAGCCCACCAAGAGAAAATTTGCATCAAAGCATGATTGCCGTCAAAACAACTCTTAAAAAAAGACCCAATTCCTCAAACTCTAGAAAAAGTCAAAAATGCCAGGAAAAACAAAAACTAGAAATTCATGAAAGCCATAATAGTGCAAACGCAACAGTTAAGCTTGAAGATTAGAGAAACTCAGCTGGATAAAATCTGGGTCTTGAAATCTCATCTCATTACATCTAAGTCACTGAAGCATTCCCTTCTTTCTCTCTCTACAATCTCTCTCTCTCTCCCCTCTCGACTTGCCAAATAATGGTGGCAGCAGGAGCGAGAACGCGCATTGAAAATACTGACACGTGGCAAGCAGCGGCCTTTATGGCACTGCACACGCCCAGAGACAATGGCGGATCTTTTGATGAGAAAGGGACAAGTATTATACAGTGAGGGGGAGAGAGGAGAAAGACTTCTGTGGGTTTTTAATTCTCTCAAATTTTTTGGTGGTTTGTGATAGTGAAGTCTCTTCACTCTACAGAGACCCAAGCATCAGAAACAGAGAATCCGTGGGAGTTTGTAATTTTGGGTTTTTCTACTGGGTTTAGTAGTACTATTTTGGAAATTTTGGTTAATGGGAGATTAAGCTGGATTAAAGTTGTTAATGAATGAGCAGATCATATTAGTCTCCAAGTTAATTAACATTGCAAGTAACCAAGACAAACTTGGGTACATAATCATCTTTTGCAAAGAAATAATTGTCCAATAAATGATGATGGTGCTGTTGGGGCTTGATGGTCGCACAACAACAAGGTGACAAAAAAAATCTCAATTTTCAAGCAAGAAGACGGTTTTGTTGAAGCTAAGAGGATGTTTGGTTCAAGAAAATGAAATTATAGGAAATATTTTCCACTCATTTTTATAGGAAATTTTTTCCACCCGAATAAAGTTTTAAGAAGTTAAAAAGTATAAATTTTCCTTTTCTTGTGTTTGGTTCAAAACAAGAAAATGAGACTTCTACTTTATAGAAATGTCAAGTTTTCCCATTTTTTCGTTTGGTTGCATATGAAATTTATTAGAAAATTACCAAGAACCTTATTTATGACTTTACAATGGCTATATTAACGGCTAGTTTGACATGATCAAATCCTATAAAATCACTCTATCCTCAACTATCTATGAACACAAAACTTTCAAAGTTGAAAAATATGAAAAAATAATATTACAATAATGAAAGATAGTCAGGGGACGTTGGCTCAGCTATTGATCTTTTATCAAAATTGATCGCCTCAACTTCAAAATACAAGTTCAAACAGATTGTGTTCTAATATCGTACTAAAGAACACCTTATCTTACTATGAACATTGTAAATTAGTTTGCAATCTTCTTAAATTGACCATCATCATTGCTAGAAGCTCAAACTGAGCTCCATGTAGAACCCAAACCCACACAATATAGAGCTAAACAAGCTCAAAAACCACAATTGGGAGCTAAACAATCTCAAAGACCACAAGATGGAGCTAAACAAGCTCAAAAACTACAATGTTGAGCTAAACAAGCTCAAAAACCACAATATGGAGCTAAATAACCACAATATGGAGCTAAACAAGCTCAAAAACCATAATATGGAGCTAAACAAGCTCAAAAACCACAATATGAAGCTAAACAACCACAATAGGGAGCTAAACAAGCTCAAAGGCCACAACATGGAGCTAAACAACCTCAATAACCATAATATGGAGCTAAACAAGCTCAATAACCGCAATATGGAACTAAACAACCACAAAACACCACAACATAGAGCTAAACAAGGTCAAAAACCACAATATGCTCCAAACAAGCTCAAAAACCATAATATGGTGCTAAACAACCACAATATAGAGCTAAACAAGCTCAAAAACCACAATATGGTGCTAAACAACCACAATATAGAGCTAAACAAGCTCAAAAACCACAATATGGAGCTAAACAAGCTCAAAAACCACAATATGGAGCTAAACAACCACAACATGGAGCTAAACAAGCTCAAAAACCACAACATGGGGCTAAACAAGCTCAAAAACCACAATATGAAGCTAAACAAGCTTAAAAATCACAATATGGAGCTAAACAACCATGAATACTTATTAGAGCTCAGGATAAATTTCTAGTTGTCATAAAAGAATGCCTCAAATATGGAGCTAAACAAGCTTAAAAACGTAGGCTGCTATTTTGAGGGAATTCATTCCACACAAAATAACCTCCCCTAAACATCACAATATAATTATAAGCTGCATTATTAGTGAATTATCCTCATCATTGCCCATCTAAATACACATGAATGAATAGAGCTCATACCAGATTTGAGCACCAACATAAGTCATCCATTGTTAAAGCTCACACCGAGCATTATCTCAATCTAAGCACAATTAGCCAACAAGAAAAATTAGCAACAACCACAATTAGCATAATAAATTGCAACATCTAAAGTTTGCAATTAACAAAGTATAAGTTTGAAAAACTAACGTTGAGTTAGTTACAAAATATCATCTAAAGTACTAAGCAACATGAAGGCAAAGTAAATGTTAATCATGTGAAGTTGCAAAATGAAGTGGAGTCTACACAAAATATCACAAAACCCAAAATATCACATCCAATTTTTCAATCTAAGGATGGATCCCACCCTTGATCTACCGCAAGATTTGCTATAAAGCTCTTTTGCACATCTTTCGTTTTGATGAAAAGCCTTCTTGCCTCATGCTCACTTTCATAGAAGTGATCTAAGACCTTGTCGAGGAACTCGTCACTATATGAGTCACTATGAGTCTTCAAAGCCCCAGCTAATTTTTCAGTCTAATGTACTACTTCTACATGTTGATTTTTAATTGACTCCGTCATTATCTCAACAAAGGTACATAGCAACTCATCATCATCAGAATTTCAAGGTTTTTTGTATGAGGAAGGCTTTGTGCTAGAATCACGCTTGGATTTTCTAAAAGTGGAGGTGGGGGTAAACGTTAGCATTAGATTGAGGCTCATTTTGACTCTCATGTCGAATGCCTCCCTCATCATCATCAAGTGGAATGGAATTGTTAAAGCCAATATTATCATAAACTGGCCTAACAAATTCACCCCTAGATTGACCATCGCCCGTGATCTTCTGTAAATGCTTGTATTAAGGAAGAGCCTTGTTTATGTATCCTTTTAATTTAGAGTTATTTTTGTCCTGCAATAGGTGTAAAATATTGTGTGAAAATTTTTATAAGATTCTCACATCTAAGTAAATACAAATCATTATTATAAATGGAATTAATACCTGAGCCCATGTCACAAGTGTCTCCTCATCTAGAGTTACCATACAATTTTGCTCATCACACACTGCAACACTTATGTTGGTGCGAGCCTTCATATGCTCAAATCAAGTTTTCCAAGTTTTCATGTGATTAGTCACATGATAATGAGTATAGATGGTTTGAAATTTCATGTTCAACTTCATAGCTGTCAATTTGTAAGCTTCAACTTTGAAGTTTTTATCATCCTTCAAATGAGAATCTACGAGCTCCGCAAGATACGGTATAAGCACCGTATCATGCTCGTCAGTCCACCACATGTTGGAAACCCCTGTGGAATTAAGGCTAGTAGCTCCTTTCGTTGCGGGCACTTTCCTCTTGTGAGCTAATTTTTTAGTTTTTTTGGAGGGTGATACCTCCTGACTCCTATCTATGAAATTACTTTCATGGCCACTAGATTCACCGGTATTTGGTGACATTTGTTGTGGGCTGCCACTTTGTGGGCTCAAAGCTGGAACATACAAGTCATGGGGACTATTCAGCATGTTTGTGTATGACACATTTTATTAGCTCATTCCACTATAGTTCCCTTCAAATGGTGGGAATTGTGGAAAAGAACTCAGCATTGTGTGTGGTGGAATGAACGGTTGATGTTGATAAGGCATAAAGTTGACATTACTACCGCTTGAAGATGCATGTAGTGAAGGGGGTTGTTGCTTTTCTCCCTCTTTGTTAGACATACCTGCATGCAATTTGTAATACAAGATAGTTCATTATAATTGAATACATAATCCATATAAGCACAATTAAGGATGACAAAAAATACATAAATACTTATTACAACAATGAAAGAGATGAAAATTACGTTGTCCATGCTAGCACAATTATGAAAGAGATGAAAATTACATTGTCCATACTAGCACAATTATGAAAAATTAAAAAACATAAAGACATATGCGTAAATATTAAAACTACAAGCCAATTTTTATGATATTACCATTATTGTACTTTGCACAATAATCAACCCACATTGCTCATGCAATTTGATCCCTAAGGTCCTTCCATTCATTTCTTGCATCACGATCCTCTTTTTGTGTCCTAAATTGAGTGTAGTCAACCACGTTTGTATCATCTTCATTTGTCACCTCCTCATTCTCCTCATCAACTTCAACATTCTC
>JBAKGM010000412.1:6968294-6984151 GCA_037177215.1 Asparagus racemosus | reverse complement strand
AATGCAATAGTCTCATGAAATCACATCTTTGGGGAAAAATGAAAATTTTTCTCTTAATGTTCATATGAATATGCTTATATTGACCAATCTCTTAGAGAGCTCTAGCTTTGAGTAGATATGGAGTAGAGCCTATAATAGATGAGAATTTTATACTATATGCTGAATAAAAATGTTCATGTGATAATGAGAACAGTTGTGAAAGAAAATAGATTGATACTATTTTTCATCATAAGAACCAAATTCTAAAAGAAAAGAGGTACATTACATCTCTTTTAACTTTTTGCATAAGTACACAATTTCTGCCTTAATGCTAAATCATATGCCAAACCTTTGAACTTGAAATATTTTGAATCAAATTATTATCTAGAATTATTGTGCATATAAATCATAAATAATTATTATATCTTCTATATTATTAATTATTATAATTTCATTTTTTCTATGATTTTTTTCTTTTTCCATGTTATCTGCGTATAAAGTATTTTATAGTCAATTTTGAATACAAAGTAATCATGTCTGCATGAATAATTATAACATGCATTACGTACAACGCACGTATTGCATACTAGTAACAAATAAGTAAGGAGAGATACGATCCCCCGTCTTAAATCCCTTCTACCTCTAAAATAACCATGCATCACCCCCATGAAATTGTGGAATACTATGAAAGTTTTGCTAATATTATGTTTTAGCAAAATTGAAAATTTTATATAGAATAGAAATACTCTTAATTTTACATGATAAACTTTTGCTATTATCTATAGTATTTATTTTTTAATTTAAATTGATTTTTAGTTGCCTTCTTCTTACAAAACTGAGAATAGTTTATGGTTCAGATAAATACAAATTTTAGTTGAATTAATCTTAATAGATTAATTATTAATAATTTTTCTACTTTTGATAGGGCTAAATTTATTATTTTAAAATAGTTAGAGGGATTAATTTCTTAATCCTTCTTTATGAGTCAAACCAAAATAATAATAATAATAATAATCATCATCATCATCCTTCATAAATTATCTCATCTAAACAAAAACCATATTATTTTTAACCCGTCGTGAAAATTAACTAAATCTAACCCTTCTCTCTTAACCCCTTGCCAAATGGCACATTAGGTTTTAAGTTCTAATTAGCCCAATTTATTTTTCAGTTTCACATGTACCCCCAAATCATTAATATTTGCAAATGTGCCCTAAATCTAGATATCTACTAATTTACGCAATTCTCCTCTGCTGAGATAATATAGCTTATAAAAGCGTCGTCTAGAAATATTTTCAGATATTCATATTTTTTTTAAGAGTTGTTTAGCAGGGACTTTCTCTTTTACCGTTCAGAAATAGATAGTCAAATATTTAGCTGTTTAGTTGAGTTTTTCTCTTTTATCCAAAAGCTGATATTCGTAATTTTTTGTTAGTCGTTTTGCTGAGATTGTCTCCTTATACCATCAAGAATAGATATTAATAATTTTCTTGTTAACCGTTTCGCTTAGATTTTCGTATTCTACTATTTAATTCTGATATTCATTATTTTCTTGATAGTTCCTTGACCAATATTTTCTCCTTTTGCTGTCAAAAGCTTAAAATGTTTCACCTTGAAAGTATTTTAACCTTAAATGTGGTAGAATTGAAAGATAAGTTAGCAAATATCTGGATTTTAGGATAAATTCACAAATATTTTTGGTGTAGCAAAGAACAGAATTTAAGGGTTTTTTTAAAGATATATGTCCCTTAAAACTTTCATATTTTGAAATAATCCTTCAAATCATGGAAATTGCTATTAGGTCTCTCAATTCTTAGGTTATTATAGAATTACTCCCTCAAATCATGAAACTATCTATTAGGTCCTTCAATTCTTAACTTATTTTAAAGTTAGTCCCTCCAATGAAGATTAGAAGTAGCAATTAAATGGATTACCCAGTAAAATCTACCACTATGGACTATTAGCTCTTGTAGCTATCATCATTTGCTTCAAATTAATCCCTTACAATTGATATTTTTATTCTTGAGTGGAGTGACAAATTTCATAACAAGTCAAAAATTAAGGGACCTAATAGCAATTTCCATGATTTTAGTTGCTAATTTCAAAATAACTTAAGAATTGAGGGATGTAATAGCAATGTCCATAATGTGAGGGGTTACGTTCAAAATATTAAAGATGTTCGTGACTAAAACCTAAAGCATTTTTTAAAAAAGGTTATTTAGATATGAGGCCCCCAACAATAATTCCATATTAGCCCCTCAAATAGCTGATCATTAGTCCTTCAAATTCAAGTGTTACTAGGTTGTCCCTCAATGACCTAAGTACCCATGTTTTTTTGAAGGGTTATTCGCAATTTGGCACTCTAAAAGTACACACGTTTTTAAACGTTGATATCCCAAAGTTTTTTTGACACTTCGATACCTTAAAGTTTACATTATTTTTAACTTTGATACCCAATCTTTTCTGACAGTATGATACCCCCAAATATTCCATATGTTTTAACTTTGGTATCTCAAAGTTTACGTTTTTAACTTTGAAACGCAGCGTGAAAATAAGAAACATTAGAACCTACCAAGGGTCGTTCTTTGAATCCACAAAGAACAATATTTAATCTACGAAGGGGCAATCAAAGGGTGATTTTTATATATTATTCGTCCAATTCTGATGCACAGTTTGGGAGATACAACCTATTCTTTGTTGTAAGTCAATTTTTTCTATCAGGCCTCCGTTTGGACTTCTGACGATCTAGTTTCTCCATGAATGCATCCGCAATGCGCTCTACATCCTTTAATACCCTCAAGTTTGGGATATCGAGTGTTAAAACAGATCTTTGGGGCATTAAGTGAAAAAGTTATAAACTTTGTCGTAACAAAAATGTTGGTAAAAACTTTAAGATATCAAAGTTTAGAAAGATGTAAAGTTTAGGGTATCAAAGTGTAAAAAAACTTTGGGATATTAAAGTTAAAATGATGTAAAATTTAGAATACCAAAATGGAAATAACCCTCTCGAAAGATGAGTTTTAAGATAAGGGGTAGTTTGGTCACCAAGGGACCAAATTGCAAGACCACCCAGAATTTGAGGGAATAACGAGCAATTATTGAAATGTGAGGGAGTAATGTGTAACTATTGAAGATTTGAGGGGCTAATGTGTAGGTGACCCTTTTTTTTAAATGTAAATAACCTTTTTTGAAAAAAAGCCAAAAAAATCGCCCACCTCTTCCTGGAGAGAGAAAGAGGGGGGGAGAGAGAGAGAGAGAGAGGAGAGAGAACTTTTCCCGAAATGGGAAACAAGAGGCAGCCAGTGGAGAAGAAGAGGAAGAAGAAAGGACGCCCTTCTCTTTTGGATCTCCAGAAGCGCAACCTCCGACTTCAAAAGCAGCAAGAAGAGCATCAAAATCCGAGCACTCGAAACCCTAATTCTGATTCCAGCCCTAACTCTAACCCTAACCTCAAATTCGCCACTCGTCGGAGCACTAGACGAAACCCTAACCCTAACCATAACCCCAGCGATGATGATGATGACGAACGCAAGCAGAAGAAGCTCAAGCTCGTGGTGCGGATCCCTAACGGGTCGGATTTGGTTGAATCCGGATCCGATTCCGAGGGATCGCGAAAGAGGAGGAAGATCGAAGCTGTTGAGGTGCGAATTTCGAGGCGATCGAATTTTTTTGTTGCTTTTTATGGAATCGAAGGTTCATTGAGTGCGGATTTATGCTTTTTATGTTTCCAGATTGGGAAAGGTTTTGGTGATTTGACTCGGTCAACGTTTCTTGAAATCTGAGGGCTTTTATTTAGTTCCAACTGTTTTCGCACTTTATCTGTTGAAATTGAAATTATCTCTTGCGAAAAGTTCGAACGTTGTCCACTTCCTCGCTTTATTTTAAGTTTTCCCCAATTTTGATTGCAGCTTTTAAAAATTACGCCTTTTATTCGGGTTGGGACTTTTTTTTTTGACTGTTTTCGGGATTTTGTTACCTTGTCAGCAGACAGCAAGACAAAATTCCAACTTGAAAGCGACGGACGAAGCTCCTCCAGGTTTTATTTATGGGTTTTATGCATTTATTTCAACAAAATTATCTTATGCTGGAGTAAATTACTGGGTGTTTATTAGTTTTATAATTAATTTAGTTGGTTTTGGAACAGGAGATGCATCAGATTCGGGGCCCACAACTCTTCTTCCTGACAAAAAATTGTTGGTGTTCATCCTCGACAGGCTACAGAAGTGCGTAGTTGGTGATTTCTTCTCTCGGGGAAATAAAAATCTCATCTTTTATGCTTTTGATGCGTTATTGTAGTTTGGTAACTGCAGGAAAGATACTTATGGCGTGTTCTCGGAGCCAGTGGATCCCGAGGAGGTGAGATAGAGGGAATTTTGAAGAGTATCTAGTTGGGTTTTTGTTCTGTTATTGTAAGTAACTGATGTGTTGTCTTTGACTTATGTAGTTACCGGATTACCATGATATTATTGAGAATCCCATGGATTTTGGAACTGTTCGGAAAAAGCTGGAGAGTGGTGCTTATAAAAACTTGGAGCAATTTGAGGTTGGTAACAAGTAGCAATTTCAGCATCTTTTTGATGATTTAGCTGATCATTTAAGGATTCATCAATTATTACAACTACTATCTTTTATCTTGTCTACCTCCTCGCACTCTGCTTGCAAAATTTTGCTATCAAATTTGTAGTTGTATTGTAATTGGTAACAATGTTTAGCTTGCGAATTTCTTTTTTTGCGTCTAAGCTAAGCTAAGAAAAATGTGAATTTGCAGCGTCATCTTGAAAGCATATACTTTCTTGTCTGTTGTACCTTAGTTTTCACTGTTTGTTGATGATTGACCTTCATTATTTGGTATTCTATTGCTTATGCTGATAATTTTCGTTCAGATGCTAATAACTTTGCATCTCATGCTCATGGTTACGTCGTCGAATATCACTTTTTCTATTACTCATTGATCATAATGGTTGTTCGAGGGCTTGAGTGTTCACCTTTGTTTTGAAATGCTTTCTTATTAACATTGCTAATCATATGCTTGGTATAAGTACTTCAATCTTTCATTTTGGGGTATTTGCATCTCCCTATGCATACTTGATAACTGTATTCATAATGATGTTGATGGCATTCCCGAAGACGTTTGTATTAACAATATTGGAAGCTTATGTCTTGGTTTTTTTTGTATACCTTTATTCATTTGCAGTGGATAATGATTTTTTTATTATTGTAGGTCAATGGTGCACATTATTCCTTAATGACACTTTCTTAGAGCGTAACTCTGAACACCGGGAACCTTTTTTATCACTTTAGTTAATTAATTAATTAAATATTTCTAGTGCATTTGTTGGCTCCAGTGTTTAAGGGTTATTTTGTGTACCTGGTGATGTGATGGTCTTGTTTTTCCTTAAAACTTAGTTGAAGACTATTTCTTCATCTGCTACCGTGCTACCTATGGTTAGAGGTGTAATTTATTGTGCTTATGGAAACACATATCTTCATCAACTAAGCTTATCTTAAGCTTGGGGAACAAAAATGATGAGTCCATTACAGATTTATCTAATGTTCCCTGGTGGCATCTATTACTTGGAGCATGCTTCAGGTCTCATCATGGATCAAAGGACTATCGGAATCCTCACATTTTATTCTATCCTTTGAAGTGCTTTTCATATTTAAGAGGGTTTCTTAAGGTCATCTTCAGATGATGCTAAATCTTTTATTCACTTAGTTTACTCTGCCTACACGATATTGCACCCCTGTCATATGGATATGGAGTTGAGTTTTGCTTTTTGATAGTAAACATGTGGCTTCATGTGTCGTAAGAATTTGATGTATTGTGGATTAAGCATCCAGCTCTATTAACAAGTAGGTAATTGAAACATAAGAATAAATTTTGAGGATAGAAATATTATTTTTCTATTTATTTCACAAATAGCATGCATTCTTTATCACCTATTAAGTAGTATGTCCTTCGATTTAGGTTACAAAACACTTCTTTAACACAAAGGAAGGCCCCTAATGTATCTTAAGATTAAATCTCAGCCATTAGCATTTGCTATCCAGTAATCAATTTTATCTCCTCACCTGGCCCTGGTACACATTAACACATGCCTTATGATTTCTACTTTACTGCTAGCATCTAAATAATGGATTTGATATCTGTTTCCAAGCTAGAATTTTTTCTTGCTAAGGTTTTCTATCCGGCCTTGGAAAAAGTCTTCATTAATGTTTTCAGGGATGCTAGTCTTCATTAATTATTGTGCCTTGATGGTATATGACTTGTATATCTTATTGATAGAGAGGCAGCGGATGGAGTAGGAGGTCTATCAGAACGCCACACTGTGCAGACATTCTTTGTGCCAAACACGCTGCCGGGTTGGGGGGGGGGGTGAAAGATCCAAACTGCTCCCTCCCAATTGAATTGTGTGGTTTAGATTGCCCTGCACGGTGTGCAGTGTTCTGATAAGATTCCTGTTGTAGCCCATGGGGTGAATCATAATCATTAACTGATTAAATCGATACAGTTGACCCATGCCCTAGGCAGAAACTCTGGTAATTTGAACCTTGTTGACTTAGCAGTTAAAAACAGCGTCAAGAGAGATAGGTGAGGTTGGTAAACCTAAGTTGCGTGAACATGAAAATTAAATAAATATACGTGAATATATGAATACATACTGCAATATGTTTTAGTTAGTGGGAAAGGAATAATCTCTCTCTCTCTCTCTCTCTCTCTCTCTCTCTCTCACGTTTGGACTGCCATGAAGAAGAAAACTACTCAGTTTTTATAGGAATCACTGTTTAGAAGAAGTGGGAAATAGAGAATAGATACATTGCAATAAGAAATGCAGGTAATGAAAATGCACTTGCAGTGAGGCCATAGTATCTATTCAGCATTTGAAGTTCATTGAGTTAAGTGGATCCTGTAAGATTTTAGTTAGAGTTTTATCTTAAATTTCAAAGTTCAGAGGGGCCAAATCCATCTTTAGATTTCAACTATGGATGAGAGCACCATTGGAATCCCTTCACCTGCTATATAGAATGGGGGTTATAGCAAAGCAGAAAACCAAGCTTTATTATACATCACAGTGGAAAGTTGACTTTTTGGTGTATTCACTTACTCGGTCCTTGGCTCCCTCCTGCTCAGTGCAGGTCAAATCTGAATTTGGCTGGAGATAGTTCCAAAAAAAAAAGGAATAATTAGAGTGCTTATTTTCACTTATCCTTGACTTGTTACTCTGCGTTATCTGCTTGGTATGATAAAAAAATGTGCTCATAACTATTTTTTTCATTGTTCAGTTCATGTCATACAATCTGGTCCTGTTACCATACTTCTTTCAATACTGATAAAGCTGTGAATCACAAAACATGTTGTATAATTGTGAAGGTTCTAACTTTGCATCTTCCTTGTAATCTGATTGTTGCATGTCTGAGTTTAAGGCTGGTAACTGATGTTGCTTTAGGTTTACATCTGACTTGATTTTAATGTTTATTTGCAGAGCGATGTCTTCTTAATAAGCTCAAATGCTATGCGCTATAATTCATCTGATACAATTTACTTTCGGCAGGTATCTGTTGAGCATGCATTTTCTTTGAATTTAATTTGCATTTACTAAAAGATCGATTAATGGAATATTTGACATTATGGTTAATCTTCTACAGGCAAGGTCCATACAAGAACTTGCAAAAAAGGATTTTGAAAATTTAAGGCAAGAAAGTGATGATAATGAAGAGGAACCAAAGACTGTACGGAGGGGTAGGCCACCAATTAAGGACGTTATGAAGCGAATTGGCAGACCGCCAGCTGATCGCAGTGGTACTGATTTCTCCTGTGAGGCAACACTAGCTAATGCTAGAGATAATAGTCACAAGTCAAATTCGGTACGTGATGCATTGAGGAAAGGATCATCACCCTTTGACAAGCCCAGCATTGGGAATGTGCAGCAAAGATCAGAGAGAAATGGAGAATATTCAGGTCTCCATACTGACTACGCCTGGATAGAAAAGTACTCTGGGAAGTTCAAATTTTCATCGTGTTGCTAAGAATTTCTGAACCATTTTTTTTTCCTGGCAACTGCTTGTTTTTCTAGGTTCCCTGCTGAAAGGAATTCCAGTGAGAGATTGGAAGAAATTTTCAGTTATAGATGAAAACCGCCGAAATACATACACTCAGCCTGTTCAGTCTACTTCTGTTCAAGAACCTTCAGTTTTAACGGCCTTTGAGGGGGAAAGGCAGCTATTGATGCCAGTAAGTTCCTAGATATTAACATAACTTGCACATCTCTTTTTCAATTTTTTGTTTAGCATCTGCGTGCTATTTTGTCTAGTTTATCTCTATATTGACACAAATATGCACATATTATTTGTTTATGTTGATACTGTGTTGTAAATCTTTTATTGTCTTTTGCTGGAGATACTTATATGCAACCCGTTCTTATTAATATCGCACTTAGAACATTATTTCACTATCTTCTTTTGCTTCCCTGGTAAAATTTGATTCCTGTAAGTTTCAATGGTAAATTACAAATAACTTTAAGTAAACGAATTGTCCCCTAGCATCACCCTCTAATCGTTAGGTTGTGGGTTTTTTTTTGGTGGGGGCGGGGTGCAATTTTTCCTTCTCAAATTGTCAATCCAGGGTTCACAAGTACCTACAAAAGTGTTGAGCGGTGATAAGTGCTACTTAGACACGGATGAGAAGCGTTTTGTTCAGTATACGTGCAATTTCAATTACCTTCCACTCCGTTACTTTATGCTCTTTGTTCAGAGTTATTCAGACATCACTGACTTATGGTCTCCTTTCCGGTCTGTTACTTTTATGCTCTCTGTTAAGAATCAAGGATGCTCCGACACGTCAATTGGGCTGCTGTACCCGTGTCGGGTACGTTTTGGGTGTGGTCCCGTACCCAAACGGCGGGGATATGTGAGAAATTTCTTTCTCACACGTGAGATGATTTAAAGAGGGAAAAATTGGGTTCATTTGGCAATCGGGTCGGTTTTTTGGACCCAATAACCTAAACCTGCTTCTTAAGTTATCTTCCCAACCGCTGTTTCACGTGATTATCTTTCTTTCTCACCTCCGACGCATCTAGTGAAGCATCGCTCCATCAGCAGAGGCGATGACTCCGCTCGAAGACGTAGAATATCCCCTCGATAGGGGTTTACCGGGGCTACGACGATGGAAAAGATCACTGACGAATACTTCCGTGACATTTTAAAGTCAAAGGATTAAGTATTGTAGTTTTTAACCTTTTTTAGGGTTTGTTTTCTGGATCCTTTTTTTTGGGTATTGTGAATTGATTTTAGGGTTTTTATTCTTTTTTAAGGTTTTTCTAAATGGATTTTATGGTTATTGTCATCTGAATTAGATTTTCCAGTGAGGCATATACTTTAGAATTTTATGGAATTGTAGTGTTTTTTCAATTTAAACTCTAATTTGTCATATCTATTGAGAAATCAATTTTAAGGATCTTAATTAGTGATTTAATTGAAGTGTGTATGTATAATCAGCCGTGTCTCTGTACCCTATATTTTACAAATTTGCAGTGTCCCATACTGGCACCCATTCCTGCACCCGCACCCACGCAGCTTAGTTAAGAATTATTCAGACATTACTGACTTACGGTCTCCATTGAAACAACACCAGGTTGGGGTTTACATGGAGCATGCATATGCCAGAAGTTTGGCTCGGTTTGCTGCAAACCTTGGCCCTATTGGTTGGCAAATTACTTCCAAGCAAATCGAAAGAGTACTTTCTCCAGGGACAAAATTCGGTCCTGGGTGGATTGGGGAAAATGACACAGCAAAAAAATTTCAGCCCCCAGTGCTATCATCATCATCTCAAGCAAAACCCATAAACAAAAGTGAATCGGTATCAAATATCTTAGCTTCTATAGCACCATCTACAAGTAGTAGACCCGCTGATTCTGTGAAGCCTGAAGGTGAATTTCAGCCCAGGAGTTCCTTGCAGACTTGTGAGAACTCGGCAATGAAGCATGACACGCCAAACGGTTTTAATCCTGGGTATGGATTAAATCTTGCATCTAAAGCAGTGAAGATCAATAATTTTGTGATGGCAGGAAACTCAAATGCAAGAAACCCTAACCTTAGCTCTGAAGGGCTATGGAGAGGTTTGACACACAATTCAAAACCTAGCTCAGTTCCACCGGACTTGAATTCTGATTCTCATTCTCCTGTATCACCGGTCTCAGGCGTGCTTGTTGATTCAAAGAATCAGCAGCGGCAGCAGCAACGAAAACAGCCACAGCCAGATTTGGCATTGCAGCTGTAGCATATATATTTTTTGTATTTGGGAAAATGTATCCCAAATTTGGCTGAGATGCAGGAATTGCACCCAACGTGATTCATAGAGGGAGAGGGAGGGGTTTGTACAGTCTAATTGATGTTGTTGAATTTCGCAGTTTCCAGCAGAATCAGCTGGCAGCTCATAAGAAGGGGGAAAAAAAAAGGTTCATCTATATAACTAGCCTGTATCAGTTGAGCACAAATCACTGTCTCTCATCTTTTATGCCTACTTCGTAGATTGTTGTACTTCACCGGCAAGTGTAATGTCTTGCATATTCTGTAAATACACGTAATGTCATTTTCATCACAGTAACTTTTTCCCCCCTGCCAAATCATTATTTATTGCTAGTAGGTTAAGAAGTTTCTAGGCTTATGGGGGTGTTTAGTTTATCTTTAGATTTGTCATGATTCAAAACTCTTACATGTACTAAACATATAACGTGTGTATGTTTTACACGAGTAACACGATGAGAGTCTAAGAAGTACAGAAAATAACCTTGCAAGAAAAAATAGCACGAACAAAAGAGAGTTCAAATATATTGATATTTTTATTACACAATGGTAACAGGTTTTAATTCTCTAAAGCATTCACAATGGCAACATTGGCATACCCATTCCCAATCAACTAACCCGTGCATGCACGTAACTACTTCCATTAACATTCCTCTATCCTCCACCTATCTAAAACGTCATGTACCCTTTCCATACAAAATCCAAATTTGCACCCAAAAAAAAGGGGAAGAAAAGAAAAAGAAAAATCTCAATTCCTAAATTCTAATTTGTCCCTAAAAAAAAAAAAAATCAAATTCCTAAATTCTCCATCATTTTTACAAAACAACTAACAAATTCAAGAACACCGACAAATCAAAATAATTTCCAAAAACCTCCACCAAAACTCTAAACTACAATTCCCAGTCAAACCTCCCCGTTGACCTCTTGAACCACCTCTCCACCACCCTCTTTAGTCCCTCGCCCCTCCTCTTGCACTCATCCTGGGCCCACCACTCCGGCTCCATGTCATCGGTGAACCCCAGCCCCGGCGTCCGGTCCCTAGACCCCATGTTCCTCCTCTCCGTCCAGTCTGCCACATAGGCCGACACCCTTCTCCGGAACTTCTTCCTGAACTCTCCCCAGGCCTGGTACTTGTAGTGGTTCACCACCGCGGCATTGGCCCGGGCCTTACGCACCTCCCACCCGTGGCCCACCTCGAAGTGGTGGACCGAGTTTTTCAATGTGGGCCCCACTGCTTCAGGTTTGACTATCGACTTGTGCCGCTGGCGGTTCCGGTCGGTGGTCACGCGACAGGTGTAGCCTTGGGTCACGCCGGCGGGTGGGTGGGCCCGTTGACCGCTAGGTCCGAAGTCAACGCACGTGAGCTGCACCTGTCCTAGGGTGGGGGAGTCCGGGCCGATGATGGACTGGATCATTGTTTTGTTGGGCTGGGCTGAGCCGGCCCACGAAGGGGAGTAGAGGAACTCGTCGACGTCGAGGAAGGCTATCCATGCGCAGTTGCCGCTAACGTGCGCTGCTGCGGCGCAGTGGGAGAACCCGGCTTCTTGCGTCTTTTGCCATGGCCAGTATATGCTGCTGACGTCAGCCCCTTCGTCAGCAAGCTGAGTCAGCACGCTAGAGAGATCGTCATCGCTGCCGTTATCGTATAAAACGAATTTATCAATTCCAATCGCCGAATGAAAAGAAACCCACTCTCTAAGAAACTTGGCGACGTTATACACCATCGTGCACGCGCACGTTTGCGGCTTCGCTGGCTCCCTACTATCGTGCGCCGGTTCACGGCGGTAGACGGCGACTGATGGGAACGCTGAGCTCTCGCCGGCGATCTTGACGGACACCCTTACTTCTCCTTCAAGGTGGACGGTGGGATGGGGACAGCGGAACACTTCCTGCGCTGAGACAGTGGCATTTGTAACGGCAGTGACATGGCCGTTAGCAGAGAAAACGCAGGTGACGTCACGTGCCGGCCGATCCCTGCCCTGATTCTTGTTAACCCCCTTAGCGAAGACGATGACGTCATCGGCGGTGGGCATCGCCTCGTAAGCGAGCCGGTTCCATCTCATCATCTCCGTCACCCGATCCGAGTCCGGCCCGACAACGGCAGAGCCCGATACGATCAGCTTCGGAGTGTAAAAGGGCCGCAGTCTCTGAACGCTTCCGGGCATTTTGCAGAGAAACCCATCTCGAGCCGAGGACGGGATTCGACCGCTGTAGTTGGCTGCTGACGTGGCGCCGTTTGAAAAGAGGCAGGACAGTTTGTTACGGTCACCGGCAGTGATTTTACCGGGGAGGAGAACAAAGACGACCCAATCGGGGAAGAGGACGGATTCGGTCACCGGCGGTGACAGTAAGGGTTTCTGCTCGATGGTGAGGCGCTGAGATAGGTGTTTTGGTTGGTTGAGGAGGGAGGAGTAGGCGGTGACGGGATCCGGAGGACGAGGGGAGGTTAACCTGTAGATGCGATCGAAGTTGGTTGAGAGGAGGAAGAGCAGGAGGATTGGGAGGAAGGTTATGATCCTCCTGCGGTTCATTTTACCGCTGGTGGCGAGTTTCTGTGTAGAGAAGGAGAAGACGAATCGATCAGGGTAGAGATTTTAAAGAGAAGGTATTTTGTCCCATAAACCCAAAGGTTTGTAACAATTTATGTTCGGTCCTTATTTCTTTTCGAAATCATTTCAAACCCAAAATACTTACATTGAACTAGAAACGGGTATAGAAAGAAATCTTCATAATCTATATAAATATTTTGTGTTTAAGAGTGAGTTTGTAGTGGGCGGGCTAGGAAAAAATCATTTCTAAACGTTGGGTTTAGGGAAAAAATTCCATGAAGTTTTGTGATGTTCAAGATTGGCGAATACGAATCGGAGCTGTTAGTTCTGTTATTGAGCTCGATCGTTACCCAAAAATGCACCCATTTTTTTATGCGGGTCCTACTTGGTCTGTAAGAGGGTGAGCGAGTGGGTGACGCGATGTTGAAAAGGGCGGGAAAGGAAAGACGGCGCGGTCAAACGAACTGGCGTACACTGCACATATAGTCTTGTTTCTCTCCTCATATAATGATCCCGCGTTTTTTTATTGGGCGTTGAAAATCCATTTTCGTGGGATTTTGAAATTCTTTTGGGTGGTGTTGATTTTTTGACTCTTCCACTTTTTAATGGATGAATGGATATGGTCCATATGGAGGGAAAACAAGGGAATATTTTTCAGGAGGAAAAAGAAAACAGAAAAAAGAATTTTTTTTTCTGTTGCGTGTGATTCTATTTATTGTATATTAATTAATATTAATTGGCTATCATATGAATTTCGGAGAAATGACCATACAAAAGAAATATTCCATTTAAAATGCTATACTTTATTGCACATATTCTGTTATCAGTGTACATTTAAAGTACTAGAATATTAAAAATCAAATACGTAAGACATGTGTGTGTAATTCATTAAAGAATTTATGTAGTATAGAATGCAATTTTATAAATTGGGATCCGTTTTCTTTAGTTTTCATATTGTTTGAGAGATGATTTGGTTGGCATCGATCGAAGTATAAAATAGATCCATACCCCAAACTTTCTTATTCTCCAATAGATCATTATATTCTTATACAATCACTTCAACAAATAGGTTATGAGTTGATAAAAATACCAATATAAATTCCATTAAGTTCAGGATATTTATAAGGCGAGAACAAAAAACTGTGAAATTTTAACCATCAATCAATTTAGTGTCAAAGTATAAAGATTCCATCTTTTGTTTAACTATAATGTTACTACTAAGGAATTTTGGTACCTACAAATATACCCTTTAATTTGTTCTCCCAATATTACTTCAAACCTCCTTTTAAAGCTAGTAGCATTCAAGTGAGCTCCAAGAAATTCTTGACATATAGGCCAAGTCCACATGGTCAGTACAATATTGTAACCAGATGAACATTAACTTAATTAGCTTAGAATGTTTTGTTAACTTCTTATCATCAGTAGAGTGTTAAAGGGAATTTCTTTCCCATGTACTCAAAAAAAACAAAGTTATTTAACTATACTCCTAAGATATACATCATTGATGATGACATGCGTGGTTTCTTCTTCTATAGACAATAAGAAGTGTCAATTATATATGTGCGCATTCATACAGTAATTAAGACTGGTTCAAGTAATATTTGTATTGAAAGCAAATAGAGAGACTAATCCATTACCATAAACTTTATGATGTGACAATTAATAATTGAGTTATTTTATGATGAAGTAAAAAATAAATGTACATCAAGCTTCTGTAATAATATTAATTATAATAAGAAAGGGCCACCTCATCATTATCTTATATTCAATCTAAAGACATTTCTTTTGAAGAAAGTTATTTTCAACTAATAAAGACGATAAAGCCCCAAATATCATTGGATCAAAATCCAAAGGTGAAGCTTTGTCCTACACCCATTATTATATCACGAAACTATTGGAAAGGGCTATATCCATGAATGGAGCTAAAAAAAAATATGTCACCATCTTGTTGTAATATGCCTCTTCAAGCAAGGCTAGCTCCGTTGGAGTCTAGATTGATGCTGCTTTTAGTTTATTCTTGGCTTGATGATTTGGAGAAAGAACCAAAGACAAGTGGAACAATGGGAAACAAAGTACCATTGGTTATAATATTGAAACTAGATGATGCTGATGTTGCTATTTGTTTATAATTAGTCTCTAGCGTTAGCCAATTGGTTTAAGATAATACAAATTTGAACATTTTAATAATGAATACAAAATTGTTTATATGACAAAGATTCAATATGAACAAAAAGAAGAATCTAACTAGAGCTCTAGTTTGGATTTTTTTATATATGTTATCCTTTTTTATCGTCTCAAATATCAACGAATGAAATAATTACATTATTTTTTAAGATTCTGATGTAAATACTTTTATCCAGTTCAAGCAGGATAATCATTTTTCTTTATAGTACAAGTAGAATCAAATAGGAATAGAGTTAACTAGATAATATCGGTCCAACTCATCTCAGAATTAACACTAACCAAAAAACACATTTGTAAAGGAAAAATCATGATTTTTAAATTTTTTTTATTACAATTCTGGCTTAAATCAAATATCATGCATGGTCTGATTTTAATTGAAGTTAATTTTACATTCCTTCTACTCTCTTATAAGCTTGCAAGTATTATAATTAATTTGCAAAAATCTTATGGCTATACATAGTATTGCTACGGTCTTATGCAAGTAATTAAAAAAAACGAAGAAAGAAAGAAAGAAAAAGTGTAACTACGTCAAGTTAACTAGTCATATAATTTTAATTTTCGGTACTCCACGGACTAGAGACAACCACATAGTGTTTTTTTGGGGGGTTGGTTGGGGGGGGGGGGGGAGGGGGTGGAGGAATACTTTCAATATTTCATTTTATCGCGTTTAATCTTTTTTCTAGGTAGTCTGTGAGATAAAATTTAATTTTAGATTAAGGGAGTGTTTGGTTCAAGAAAATAAAATTATAGGAAATGTTTTCCACCTATTTTTATAGGAAATATTTTCCACCCAAATAAAGTTTTGAGAAGTTAAAAAGTACAAATTTTCCTTTTCTTGTGTTT